>APFE030302206.1:0-14164 GCA_000404065.3 Pinus taeda
TTGGCCGATGAATTCCTAACAAAAAATACAAACTGTTTGTAAGGGAATCTTTGGTCCAACCATGAAGTTGTGTCCCCACTAGGAAGCCTCATGCCTATACTCAACCTTCTACTCCTTGTGTTTAAGCTAATCCAACTAGTAGAAACTAAGAAGGGGAAAAACCTAAATGATCAAACCTATGTCATAGGTCTTACATGCTTCTATGAAGGAACAACCTATTCTTCTCTCAATAAGTTGGGATCCCTCTTCCACCCCAAAAATAAATAAGTGCCTATGCACATTTCTCTTAAAAAATACAAAGGCGAAAGAGGAGAAAGGCTTCCTGCGCAGAAAGGTGAAGCATGCAACTCCACTGGGGTACTAACCATGCTCACTGGTAGTGGATCAGTGTGTTTGTTCCTACGTGACTCCATTGGGGTACTGTATAGGCCTGTTGGCAATGGAGCAACACCATAGATGAAAACTTATACTCTGAAAATCTTCAACTCGCGAACTAAACTACCCTTCCTGGATTCGAATCACTTAGATCTAGGTTGAACTTTTGATTGTGTTTGACTGAATTGGAAAAGGATGAACCATGTATGTCCATGGGGTAAGTGGGGAAACTGAAGTAACCTGCACAATGATTCAATACTCCCCGAAAGACCAAGGCCCCATGCTAGCAATGAACTGAAATAGAGAAGCTGTAGTTCTATCAGTGTGTTGCCAAGTGTTGTAGCGGCTATAACCACCCTCCAAAATTTTGGCCTGCACCAATTCTAGAGCGTCCCTTGAAGAGTTTCACTTGATGGCTGCACACACTCAGGTTCACTCTGTGAGCTCACGTGAGTATTGACATTCACCTTGCTTGTTTATTGCATTCAAGTCCCTGCATGTTAATGTCTAAGTCATGCTTGTGACCGTGTTCTGGTTATGCTCAAAGTCTTTGCTCCATATGTGTGTTGTGTTCACCATGAAAGCATATGTCACACTCACACATAGAGTCACATTAAATGTCACCCAAGTTTTGTCTCGATCATGAATGGTCAACCATGAGTGTCGTGCTTGTCACTTGCACCATCGGAGAGTCATGTTGAACATGTGTGTATGGATGGTTTGGTTGTTTTGTGATCAAGTCATGCAAGTGTGTGTTCATATGATCACCTATGCATCTTTCAACTATTCACACACTTAGTCATTTTTCCTGAAGTTTTGACGACCAGACTCCTCACTGACAGTTGGACCATCACCCTACTTTCGACTCAATCGACTGTCAACTAGAACAACGTAGAAGCACCAAGCCATTCCTTCAAGCTGCGTTTCCTGCAAGACACTCAATCAACTCTCATGCTGGTTACCCAAACAGTCGGACTCGACAGTCACCTCGGGACTAACTCCCCTAAAAAATTGCACAGAGGCCATTGACATCACCCATTCAAATGACTAAGAAGATTGTGCAGACAGGTCGGACACAGACCAAGTTCCCATCCCTGTCTCCTTCTGAAAATTGTGCAGTTTCCCAGTCAGTCATCCAGACAGTTGACCAAGTGTTCATCTTAGAAATTACCCAGTGCTCATGAGTAGGCATTTCACTGCCCATCAGTTAGCTCAACTCATAAATTGTGTAGAGATGATCAGCAGTGTGACCTGCCGTCATCTATGCAGTTTTCCCATCCAGTAGCTCCTTGTAGCAGATTACTTGTTCCCTCCATGAATTGAATAGTTTCTACTACCAGTGACTGCACATCCAACTGCCAGTTCCCTTTGGGAATTGCGTAGTTTTGGCTTCCAATGACCCCAGTAGCCAACTGCCATTTCGCTCTAGGAATTGTGCAGTTTTGGCTGCCATTGACCCAGTAGCCAACTATCAGTTCCCTCTATGAATTGCATAGTTATGGTTGCTAGTGACCCAGTAGCCAACTGGAAGTTCCCTCTAGGAATTACCTACTTTTGGCTTCCAGTGAACTAATAGCCAACTGGAAGTTTCCTCTGGGAATTGCGTAATTCTAGCTACCAGTCTCCCGGGCAGTTCCCCAGAAAAACTGCACAATCCCTGCCTGTTGACCCTTCGTGTAGCCCGGCCCTTTCCTCTCGAAAATTGTGCAAATATGGCTATTGAACCCTCACTGACCGTTCGTTCCAGAAAATGTGCAGAGCATGTCTACCTTACCCTCCTATAGCTTAGACTATCCTTCCCAAAATTTGCACAATTTTTCCTCCCAACCGAGCAAAACCTTGCAGACAGTCACTGTCAACTCAGATTATCTGTCTCCATGCTTCAGTGACTCTTGCATAGTTTTCATTAGCAGTTTCCTAGAGCCATCATCCTGCATCATAGTCATGCTGCCTCTCCTGGTCACCTGCATTCGAATGATCATGTGTCATGGTAGACTAGAAGGTTTTAGATTTGATGTCATCTTGTCATGAGTGACTGCACATACAGGTACACCAACAAACATGTCAATATGACAAATGGGATGAATGAAGGGAGCACATGCATATGGACAGGTTCACCAACGAATGAACGAATGAAGCATGCGAAGTGGAAAAACACGACGAACATGCACCTTCACAAATACGTAAGCCTGTCAAGCCTTCCAACATGAAAGCAAGCAACAACATGCTAAAGCTTCATCAAGCGATCCAAGGACCATCGATGACTCTGCTCACTTCGCCATGCGGAGGTGAAGCTATGATACACCATGAAGACATCCATCACTAAGTAGCACTGTAGCTTGACATGCACTCTAGCAGTAGCACAAATGTACCAACAAGTTTATGTCAAGTCATGTCAAGTTAAGTCATGAGTCATATTGCCCACATCTCCACTATGGGCTTGCTATTAATCAATGTGATGTAACATGGAATTCCAAGAGACCCACTTGTTGAACATAGAGTCATGTAAGCCAGAAAGTCATGGAAGTTGAATGTTCATGAGGGTACTCGAACATCCACAAGGGTCAGTTTCACCCTTGGCTATAAATAACCCCCTCATTTGTACATGGAAGGACCTTTCACCTCAACTCCTCCCACATAACCAAGAGAGTCTATAATATTTTCTTTGAGGAGTAAGTAATGGCTCCAATGCTCCACTGACGGGGTTAGTGATGTATGGTGTAACAATTTATCATGGAAATTTCTCTTAATTTAGAAGCTTGTTAACAGGCCAGCATGTTTTCACACTTGTATTGTATTTGTTGTAATACTGATATTTAACAATTGTAATGCATGTTGCTTTAACCTGTGTTCTACATTTAAATTGATTCATTTTTTGTAATGCATAATCTATTAATGGAAATTTGTTATTGTCCTGTCTATGTCGACTTCTTTTTCGGACATCAGACAGACCTTTCACATGAACCTTGTTGTAACAACCGTTGCACTCATTCAGACTGACCTATGAGTGATGTACGTGTTATCTTACCTTGTATGTTGTGACTGTGCATCTGAGTGGACTACTCTGCCAGAAGCTATGTATGTCCTTTTGTGTTGTGTGTTCCTAGCTAAGTTGGGACTGATCCCTTTCAAACTGGAACTCACTTTCACTCTCTTGCCCTCATAGTGAAAGAACCATTGCCACAAGTAAACTTACACTCACCAGGCTCGTGAACCTCACTTCCCGAAGACAAGCAGACCACTCTCATGTGCTGATAAGAAAGAGTTGAGGAAAATCCTTACGACAATGGCAACCGAGCCATCATACCGGATGGGACTCCCACACGAAACGGTGTGAGGTCTAGTTGGGACTTCATACCGGGGTGATCCCCTAAACGTTGGTGAGTTCAGCACTGTCAACACTTCATTAAGTGGCATAAAAGAGATAAAAGTACAAGAAACATCCATTTACAATCCTTGTACCTCTAAGTTGGATGATGGAGGAAGAATGGAGAGCCCAACTTCAAAAACAAATAGTACCACAAAAATCCTAGCGAACAATCATGCAAAAATGCCTATCCTAACACCCAATTTGGATAATTGGGCTTTCTGCGCCCTCTTGCAACCTCCCTACTACTCAAGGCGAGGTTTCAGCCCCTGCTGCTAGGTCAGGTTACTGCAGCGAATAATGGTTTAAATTATTGGCTAGTCTCCCCTTTTTTCCTACGTAGACCATCCCATATCTATAGCTTGATTCATTGACTCTTCAGTTTCGAGTAGTTCCAAACAGATAAGAAGTTTTAGCAAGTGGGAATTTCCAACAGAGATTCCTGGGCTGTGAATAGTATGCAAGTAACAAAAGTTATTTAAACATAAACAATCGTTTTAACACCGTTTTCACATGAATCGACATATTCCTTGAATCCCGACAGCTTTATCAATGCTAATAACCCATCGACACAAAGATTGCAAATCACAATTGATGTTTCAATCAGTGGACAGACCCAAAGCTTTACAAAAGTGCCCTGCAATAACAGAGGACCCGATGGGCTATTAAACACAATACATAATATATCAGGTCAGGGAGCCTCATTGCAAAGGTTGGTACTCTATGCGACTACTTCCCTTTGCAAACCACGATTGCGATATCACAAATCAGAACCTGACCCTGTGATTGTGATATATCACATCGTAACCTGGCCTTATCTTAGGGCTAATTGTTTAAGCACTTCACCTTTTGCAATTGTGATATGTGATTATCGCATCACAACATTTCTTGCTTAGGGCTGATTTGAAACCATTGATTTGCCTCTGATCTGCGATTGCGATATCGCAATCGCAACTTGGTAGTGTTGGGGGCTAATTCCTTAGCCCATATACCTCTTCCTTTTGTGATCAGTGAAATGCAAGACCAATGGTAGCTTGCGACTTGGCACTTCCCCATTCACTGGAAATTCCTGCCATGTCATCTTCTCCTGCCACTTGTCTAAGTTAAAACTAACTTTGACTTGCTCTAACTTCTTCATATGAGCTCTAATTCAAGTGTCGTTCACATCGTTGGAATTAAGATGACAAGCACTTCAATCCAATGCTATGCTTATAGAGTTTTTGCCACTTTGAGTTTTGAGCCTTCTTACCATGCCACTGGTACTTTTTAGAGATCCACCTTGACCAATCCTCCCCACTAAGATTTTTTGAACCGCCAAAAGCATTTTCAATCAGTTAGCAAGTGAGGAAATTTCTCTCTCACTTTTTATTTCTCCATCCACCGAGATTTACTTAGATGCATTCCTTCTAAGCCCACACAAATGTACTCCACATCTACACGTCGTGAATTTTGGTTTTCTTATCGAGTATGATATCTTCGAGAAACTTGTCTAGATACTCTGGAGCAAAATTTTCCACTGTAGGAATATTTGCAACCTCTTTGGTATCCATAATCAATGGAGGCTCATAAAGCTTTGGGTTTTCAACATTCACTACTGAGTACATTTGCATATAAGTGGGAAAGTAAAGATGAAAAGCATTGTCTCCAATCTTTGCCAATATGGTGAAGGGACCATATCGAATGGGTCTCAATTTCTACCCTTCTCCCTTCATTCTATCCTTGCTAATGTGGAGCCATACCTTGTCCCCAACTTGAAACTGATTTTCAACTTGGTTCTTATCATGTTGAGCTTTATACCGAGTCTGACTCTTCTACAACTGCTCCTATATTTCTTGATGAATCACCTGTATCCATTGAATAAACTTTCATGCTTTGTCCATATCCTCATCTTTTTCAAAGACCATGTCTAAGGGATCCATTGGTAGATAACAAAAATATGTCTTGAACGGTGAGCTTCATGTGGATGAATGTGTTACTCAATTGTATGCATGTTGCACATAAGGAAGTTGTTCATGTTTTCCACAATAGCCTTGTAATAAGTGTACCATGGTGCGGTTAACAACCTATGTCTACCCATCGGACTATGGATGAAATGTTGTACTTATTTTGAGCTTGGTTTCCATCATTCTCCACAAGTTGGTCCAGAACTCTCCAAGAAAGGACGAGTCTCGATCTAACACAATAGATGTGGGCAATCCAAAATGGACCCAAACATGCTATAAGAAAAGAAAGCAGTTTGCTCAACAATGACCTACTTTTTACAAGGCATTAAAATACACATTTTACTAAAATTATCCATGATGACATACAAATAGTTCTGACCTTTCCTAGACATAGGAAAACCACCTACAAAATCCATGGACACACTTTCCCATGGTTGACTCAGAATAGGAAGCATTGTTTAGATCCCAAGTTTTCTATTAGAGGGGTTTGAAACATAACACAACACACAACCTTTACAAAGCGAGTCACAATGTTTTTCATATGAGGCCAAAAACAAAACCTTTCTAAAGGACATAAAGTTTTTCCAACCCCAAAATTACCAGACACAAGAGAGATATGAGCCTCTCAGATTACATGTACCCTTTCATCAATGGGTATGCACAGTTTTCCAAGGTGATACAATAGTTTTCCCTACAAATAATTATTTTCCACCTATGATCCACGAGTCAGTTTTGCATAAATCTCTTTAAAATAATTATCGTTATCATGTTGTTCAACATAACCTTCTAATGATAAAGAAGCATTTTGAAAAACTATAGATGCAGAAATAGGAGGGTGAGAAAGCATATCTACTACTTTTTTGTTGGCGGCCTTCTTGTATTTTATTAACAAATGAAACTGCTGGAGGAATCCCATCCATCTA
Organism: Pinus taeda; assembly: GCA_000404065.3. NCBI lineage: Eukaryota > Viridiplantae > Streptophyta > Pinopsida > Pinales > Pinaceae > Pinus > Pinus taeda. Next base: position 6,609 of record APFE030302206.1, read on the forward strand.
AAATGACGAGATTTTTTAATCTTGGTCTATGACTGAAGGTACTGCAAGGGCTAATGATCTGTATGGATGATGGTATCCTTGATGATCATGGAGTGTTTCAACTTCTTTACACTCTGGACCAAGGCATACAACTCCTTGTCATACGTGGGATAATTCACAATAGCTTGGGAGAAATTCTTTGAATGGCAACATATAGGATTCCTTTGCTGCATCAATACAGTGCCCATGGTATATCCACTGGCATCTATTTCAATCTCAAAAGGTTGTTGAAGGTCTGGTAAGGCTAGCACTGGTGCTATGCTGATCTTCTCTTTGAGCATGTTGAAGGATTTCTGCTATTTTCCTCCCCACTAAAAGGCCTGCTTCACACTTGTCAATGTGTGTAAGGTGGTTTAGATAACAAATAAGTTTGCAATGAACCTTCTCCAGTACTGTACCGCACCCAAAAAGCTTCAGACCTCTATAACATTTGTGGGCTTAGGCTACTTTATAATCGCATCTACTTTAGAGGGATCTATTTTCAATCGCTTATTACTGGCTATGTGACTTAAATAAACCAGAGAGGTCTTCCCAAACTCACACTTTGACAATTTTACATTCAATTTTTATTTTTTTAGAACATCAAGCACTTTCGTCACATTACATACATGTTCATCTCAGGTCCTACTATAAACAATAATATCATCCACATATACAAGCACACAATTATCAAGAAAGGGCCTAAACAAATCATTCATTAGCCACATAAATGTGGCCGGAGCATTCTATAGTCCGAATGGAATCACCATCCATTCAAACAACCCCTGTTTGGTTTTGAATGCAATCTTCCAAATGTCTTAGTCTACAAGTCTAACCTGGTGACATCCACTACGCAAATCCAGTTTTGTAAAATAGACAACATTTTTCAACATATCTAATAATTCATCAATGTGAGAGAGAGGGTATTGATTCTTCACCATAATTTTGTTTAGTGCCTTGTAGTCTACGCACATTCTCCATGTGCCTTCTTTATCTAGAACCAACATGCTTAGTGAGCCACACAAAGAAGAACTTAGTCTGATGACCCCTTGATTTAGCAACTACTGCACCTGTTTCTTGATCTCCTCCATCTTGATAGAAGACATCGTCTACCTACCAATATTTATTGAAGGAGAATCCTATTGTAAATGGATCTCATGTTGGATTTCCCATTTTGGGGGCAATCCTCTTGGTTCCTGAAACAATCGATCATAGTCAGAAATAATTTCTAACAATTCTTTCTTATGAATAGGATAACAACTTTGAAGGCATCAGCCATATCAGTCTCATTCACTCTCACTACCATGAACATGCACCTTTTGTTGGAATTAACCATTTGTTTAATCTATCCTGCACTTACAAGGCTAGCACTGACTTTAGTATGATGAGCTCTAACTATATATTCTACCCCATCCTTCGTGAGGTGGTATTTATTTTTCGTGTTGAAAGAAAACTGCCTTTTGGCCATATAGATATGAACATCCCAAGATAATTCCACAGATATCCAAAGGCACAACATGTAGCTCTACCTCATCAATTAATTTTGAAGCAATAACAAATCTGGCCCTACATTTCTTGGTTACTTGTAGTTTTTCTTTATCGCTTACCCAACCAAGTGGGTATGGACTTAGATGAGGCTTATTTTTTATGGTTAACTTTTTCACTAAGGAATCTGAGATTAAATTTGCTTGGGAACCTCAATCGAATAGAGTTTCAACCTTTATGTGTTTTATAATAACCCTAATGTGGAATAATTCAATTCTCTTTCACTCATTACTTACAGGTTCATTCAAAGAACTAGTACTTACAATTGAATCAAAATTATTATTAACATAAAGAGTACCTCTTGCACTGATGGCTATGATAAATGTCGCGTTGTCGGAATTTGATCCAAGGTCCAGCTATGCTATTGCCACCGTATTCTACTTTCCATTTCCATTGAATCACTTTGGTCTCAGCTCCAGATGTAGCTTCCAACGGTGGTCCTCATCATGACCTTCTCTCTTTCAATTCATGCAAGATGGCGATGCACCATCCCCTTTCTTGGTTGTGATAATCTTCTTAACCTTCTCCTTGCCTTTTTTCTAGAATTTGCCATGCTAAGGGTTAAATGGTGTTTTCTTGGCTTGATCATCTCTATCATTCTTGCCTCAGCTTTCAAGATGAATGGCCTTTACACTGGTCACATCAATCATAGTAGGCTTGAACAATAATAGTAAGTGTCTTATGTAACTATGTAGTGCGCCGACATACTTAGTTATAGTCTCGGGCGAATCTAATGTGATGCCCAAATTCAATGTTTGTTTCTGAAATTCTTCATTGAATCATTGCACATTTTGGCCTTTACCTTGCCTTAGATATTTCCATTCCATTAGTGCCTTTTGTTCATAACCCAAAGGGTAAAAGTGGTCTTTCAATGCAAAAATAAAATTGGACCAAGAGGAAAGAAGGTTACCTGACTTGTTGTTTCCCTTCTACAACTTTCTCTCCCACCAAACGAGAGTAGTTCCACTCAGCCGAAGAGATGCTAACTAGACCTTTGCCTCATCTTCTTTGATCTGCTAAATCTGGCAGTAAACCTCTATCTGCCTTATCCAATTATTAAGATTTTCTACACTACACTCTCCATTGTACATGGGCAGGTCAAACTTTACATGTAGGTTGAAGAATGGTTTCTTAGATGTATTTTTCAAATCATGATTAAAGTGATGAGAAATATCACTTGAAAAAGGGGAGGGAGGAGTCTCTTCTCCACCACCTTCATGATTTACTGACCTATTGTCATCAGCATCTTGCTTCTTGTTCCAAAGTTCCTTCTCATACTTTGAAAAGTCAACTTTCTCTGCCATATCGTAGAATAACTTGCAGAAAATATGTTCATCCTCCCAATGAGCTTCTTCATTTGCCAATGTTTCTTCTTCGTTGTGCACATCCTGCTTCGGGATCAAAGGACTTAAGCATTCCTTCACATTTTCGCACCTTGTTCCAGGTTATCATATACTCATGCAATTCACATCAACAAAGACCTTCTTCGATACCAAACTTGATCCAAGATATTTTACTTATAGATGCATCAAAATTACATGAAACAAAGATTATTAACCATGGAACTTAAAAGAAAATCAAACAATGCGTAACTAACACGATAAGCAAGAAACCTTGAAACAAAGATTTGATTATGGAGTTCGTCCAATTTGGACTATGTCTCCAGACTCTGCTCAATAGTGGGGAGGCCTTCTTTCATTAAGTGGCATAAAAGAGATAAAAGTACAAGCAACAGTCATTTACAATCCCTATAACTCCAAGATGGAAGATTGACGAAGAATAAAGAACCCAATTTCAAAAACAGATAGTACCACCAAACTCCTGGTGAAAAATCATGCAAAAATGCCTATTAGAACACCCAATTTGGATAATTGGGTTTTTTGTACCCTCTTGAAACTTCCCTGCTGCTCAAGGTGAGGTTTCAGTCACTGCTACCAAGTCATGTTACTACTACATACAATGGTATGAACTACCGGCTAGTCTCCCCCTTTTCCCTGTGTGGATTGTCCCATATATATAACTTGATCGACCAACTCTTGAATTTCAGGCAGTTCCAAACATCTGACAAGTTTTAGCAAGCCAACATTTCCAACAGAGATTCTCGAGCTGTGAATAGTACCCAAGTAACAAAACCTATTTAAACATAGAAAAATCGTTTTAACACCTTTTTCACATGAATCTCGATGGCTTTATCGGCGCTGATAACCCATCGGTGCAGAGATCACAAATTGCAATCAATGTTTCAATCAACAGACAGACCCAAGCCTTTACAACAAGTGCCCTACAATAACAGCAGACCTGACAAGCTATTAAACACAATACATAATATATTAGGTTTGGAAGCCTCATCGCAAATCGCAATTGGCGGGAACCAAAGGTTGGTACTCTATGCGACTACTTCCCTTTGTGAACTTTGATTGTGATATCGCAAATCACAACCTAACCCTGTGGTTGTGATATATCACATCGCAACATAGCTTGCTCCTGGGGTTGATTCTTTAAGCACTTCCCCTTTGTGATTGCGATATGTGATTATCGCATCGCAACTTTTCTTACCTAGGGCTAATTTGAAACCGTTGATTTGCCTCCGATCTATGATTGCGATATCGAAATCGCAACTCAGTAGTGTTAGGGGCCGATTCCTTAACCCGCAAACCTCTACCTTTTGCGATCAGTGAAATGCAGGACCAATGCCACTTGGCACTTCTCCATTTGCTGAAAAGTTCTACCACGTCATCTTCTCCTACCAATTGTCAAAGTCAAACCTAACTTTGACTTACTCTAACTTATTCATATGAGCTCAGATTCGAGTGATATTCACATTGTTGGAATCAGGATGACGAGCACTTTGATCTGATGCTATGTTTATATAGTTTCTACCACTTTGAGTTTTGAGCCTTCTTACCGTGCCATTAATACTTTTAGAGATCCACCTAAATCACTGCTCATGAAGAATTAATGTTGTCTCTCTTTTCTTTTCCCCCCTTTTTTTCCCTAAATGACTCTTGGGAAACCCTAAGATCTAATGGCTTAGATTCATTTAGATCAAGGAATGAGAATAAACGTGAATTTAATTCTCACTTTCTATTTTTTAACTCACCCACTAAATAAAGTACCCACATAGTACTTTATGTCTAAAGTCAGTTTTCACTTTATAATTTAAGATTGACTTTACCTCTTATAAATTTACTTTCACTTTATAAAGTCACACATAGGAAAAAAATTATTTTGGACACCTTTCCCTAGGTAGAGACTAACCCATGGGAAACCAGTTGTATAGGATACATTAAAAATCAACACTCCCTCTTACCGAGGAAAGTGTTTCTCACCACACCCATCTTGTCCTTGAAATGGACATGATTGCCTCTTGGCAAGGACTTCATGAGAATATTGGCCACTCACTCATCTCTCGATATATACTCCAGCTTCACTTCCCCCTTCTTAATATAGTCCCTAATGAAATGATATCTGATGTCAATGTGTTTTGAACTGTCATGAAACATTGGATTCTTCGTCAGTTTAATGCAACATCTGATTATCATAGTGAATAACAGTCAGTCTCAACTCTTGATCAAATAGGTCATACAACAACTTGCGAAGCCAAATGGCCTCACAACTAGCCTAGCTAGCAGCCATATACTCAGCTTCAGAAGAGCTCAAAGCAACTGGATTTTTCTTTAAACTACACCACGACACAACTACCGAACCCAATCCGAAGCAACACCGTGAAGTTATTTTCATGTCAGAAGCACACCCTACCCAATCTGAATCTATGTAACCTACCAACCTCACTCCATCTCCCCGCCTATAGTCTAGACCATAATCAATAGTCCCCTACATGTAGCAAAGAATGTGATTTTCATCTACCTAGTTCACCCTCCTTGGCTCAACCATGAACTGGCTAAGTGTGTTCATTGCAAAAAATATATCTGGCCTAATGTTGACCAGATACATCACAGACCCAATAAGCTTCCTATACAATGTGGGATCCACCTATTAGCACAAGGAGTTACTCCTAGACTGCAAAAGAAGCAAGCCTTACACAGCATGATTTCATTTCAAAATTTCAAAGGGTTTTTTCAGTGGTGGGATGGATTCTAAAGGATTTTTGAAATGATTGTCTTCCTCTTTAACTTTCATGCATTTGGCAAGTTGTGGCAAGTATAAATTACGTGGTTAAGTGAGTAATATAGGGGAGCAGAGGAAAGAGAACATGTAGCTGATAAATATCCTAAGAAACTGAGTATCTTAAGATAGTCACTTCAACTACATAAGCAGCCTTGTAACAAACTATGTTTCTTGTCGAGGAAAATAATAGTTAGAAAGTAAGAAAATGTATAAATTATTTCATAAATCCTTTGTGAAACCTTCACTAACAATTTCTACTTGAACTGATATTATGATTTACAAAAAACTGGATGGTCATCATTAGATCCTCTTAATGATTTCTCACTCATACTATACTAGTTGCTATAATTTATCATTTAAAATATTAAAACAGGCTTGACAAGGAAAACAACAACTAGAAAGTAAAAACATGTATAAAGTATCCCACAAACCCTTTGTGATACCTTCACTAACAATTTATACTTGAACATATATTATAATTTACAGAAAACTGGATAGTAGATAAGTCATCATCAGATCCTCTTAATGATTCTCACTCATACTATACTAGCTACTGCAAATTTATAATTCTGAAACTAAACAAGAAAATAGACAAACCACACATTAGATATAACTTGAATCACAAAATCCTCCAACATGAAGTGCATAAAAAACTATTTTATTAAGTTGAGTCTTTAGGTGAACCAACATCCAACCATGAAATGATATTTACAAAAGATATATATAGAGAGAGAGGCACCAAGTCCAACTCTCCTAAATTCGTGGTTCCACTATTTCCTTGTTACATAGGTGTATTTTATATATTAAAAACATCTCCCATTGAATTGCAACATAAAGTATAGGTGTCTATGAGAAAAAGAGGAAAAATGACACTTTGCTACTGGAAAAACTGACTGGTTGCCTCATTTGCTGTTGATTCTTCTCTCTATGGTCTTGACTATTAAAGAACTGTATGGCTTCATTAAATAGAACCTTCAACAACCTCATAACTATCTCATATCCATCATCTTCCTTATCCATATTGTTATGGGTTGTTGTCTCTCGAAAACGGGATCGGAGGTTTTCTGCTGACAATTGTATATTTCTATTGAAATAGGTGCTACCATAAATTCCGATAAAAACTTCTGTAATTTCCTGTAGGATAACGTTTTCACTTCAAAATTTTAATATAAAATACTTTGAAACACTTGTATATGCTTGTATATTCTGAGCTTTAATCTTCACATTCAAAACTTTGACTTAATATGCAAAAAGGTATTTTTTAAGGAAAATCACCCTTTCATTTCATGTGAGTTGTAGCCTCTGCAAGTTATCCAAGTTTGTTCTATTTTTGGCAGCAGATTTTCACCTTGTGATTTTGGTTGTTTCCTTTGATGATGGTCTCTTTCTTTTCTGCTTCTTTTTGGACCTTTCTTCTTTTGGAAGGCTCTGATGGCTGGTCCATGGGAGCTTTACCTCTTTGCTTCCTCAAAGATCTTCTGATTTCTACAATTGGAGGATCCTCAGTCTACAACTTTGTATCATGTTCTTCTATGACTATTACTTCAGTCAGTAAACTAGGATTATTTAGGGCTTTTGATTTCAACCTGTATTTGTTTCTTTCACTAGTATGTCTCTTCCTAGCTCCAGCAACTGGTTTTATTTCTTCTTTCTAATTTTTACTGGTCCTTTTATACCCTGCTTCTCTTAGCAATTCCTCATTAGAATCAATAGGTTGGTTTTCTTATTGTTGCTCATGTGCTTCCGAAATTTCAAGAAGCACCTGTGCTTTAGATTTCTCTTCAGCTACAAGTTTCCCTCTCCAAGTTATTATGTAAAGCTTAGGAAAAGTTATAATAGGAGGAACCATTTTTATTTTTATTTTT
>APFE030302208.1:0-12498 GCA_000404065.3 Pinus taeda
ATAAATTAAAAGGTATTATATAGAAAGCTCTTTTTGGCTTGGAGATGAAAAATCTCTACTAACAAGGTCATCCACGTGAAGGTGAGAGCTTATATGACCCCAAAAACTATCCATCATTGGCATGGGACTAACCACTGATGCGTAACCACACAATGCATTGTCAATGAGGCATAATCACTCACATGCACACAACAATAATAGGGTGCACACAAACATACACATACCCACAAACATTACACATATTGACCTACAATGTGACATGTTCACACACAACACATTTATTAGGTTTATTATGAATGTTTAAATTAACATTATATTATGCACATGATGAAAATTGAGTATAGATATTATGATGTTGACAATTACATTTATTTCATAAGTTAATTAGTATGTTATGAAATTGAAAAGTATTTCTTTCTTTTATTATTTTTAAAAACAATTATTATCATTAATAAAAATTTAGAATTAATGTTTTTTTTTACATATTATTAAATTTTGGTATTATGAAAAAGAAAATTATAAAATTAATGAATTTTTAAATTAATTAATAAAATTTATTTATTGTATTGATTTTAATATTAAATAATTAATTGATGTGTTATTTCAAATTGATGATATTATAAATGTCATGTTATTGTTTCTTCCTTTTTGCGATTTGAATCTTGGTCTCATGGTTTCCATAATATTTTATAACACAATAATCACTAATTGGGTTGTACTCAGAAGGATGATATTATGTATTCTTTTTTTTTTTAATAAGTCTACTCCTATTATTGATACATTTTTTTTTACAACGAGGCGGTAGCCTCAAGAGGTATAGCCTAGAAAATGGTTTACTCACATGGCCGATTTGAAAGATAACCCACAGAAACTAGCGATAGACCGACTAGAACTAAAACTATTACCGGAGCCTTTAAACCGGAACCTCCATGACAAAACAAAGATTGACTAGAGTTCCAAAACTGCTTAACATAGGTGATACTATTGACTTGAACTGTTAACATGGACATAAGACAATTGAACATAGACAGAAAACAACTGAGCATTTCCCCTTGAACAGACACGATAACTACAAAAGAGAATGACAACCTGATCAAGCATCATGAGCTGTGGGAGGCAATTCTTCCACAGTCTGACAACCGAAACTGGAGAGGTCATCATCATCAGAGGGAAGGCCCTCTTCTTTTGGCGGACCCCCTTCACCTGGAAGATTTGAACACGCCAGAGCAGGCTTAACCTGGAAAGCAGAGCTCTTTGGAACATCACCCTTCCGGCACAGATTCTGAGAGGTGCTTGGCAAATCTTCCACCCTCGGCTTCGATGAAGCATTTGGAGTTGCCAAACCCATGCCTGTTGCGCCCTCACTTAGTTGCATTAGGGTGGTACTGGTAGACTGAAGATTGATGGTGCATAGGAATCACGTAGAGTGGAAGATGTTGGACAGTGTCCCTCGGATTTATGCAACACTGGATAACAAGAAGGAATATTACTATGCATATATTATTGAGATGGATGGTAATTTTTGTGAAAGTTGTTTCTATTTTGATTGACCTTGGATCTAATTATAATTATGTTAACCCTGACTTGGTGTATAAGTGTGGTTTGACTAAAGAAGTGCATGTAGAATCTAGGTTAGTGCAGTTGGCTACAGGTACAAAGAAGAGATTTCATCATTGGATAAGAGCCTGCGCATTTGAATTGAATGCTATGCCTACCTTAGCACATTTAAATGTATTGTCATTGGATCATATAGTATGCTTTTGGGTATGGACTAGTTGTATCTTCACAGGACTAAGGTGGATTGTTATGACAAGGCTATTGAATGCTTGGATGAAAATGGAGAACAGAGAACCTTACAGGGTAAGAAGAAGGAAACATCAATTAGGATGGTGATAGATATGCAGGTAAATCATAGTCACAAGAAGGGGTGTGTGTTATTCACAGTGCATATTTCTAGTGATTAAGGTAATTAAGTTGAGGATGCAAATGTCTTGAGTAGGTACCTGGTTTTATAGTAGTTTCAGGATATGTTTCCGGCATAGATTTTAAATTTGTTGCCTTATAGGGAAGTTAAGTTTGCTATTGAGTTAGTACAAGGGAAGCACCAACATCAAAGGCACCTTACAAGATGAGCACACCAGAGATAGTAGAGATGAAGTTGCAATTAAAGGAAATACTTGAAAAGGGATACATCAGGCCAAGTGTATCACCTTGGGGTGCACTGATGTTGTTTGTGAAGAAGAAGGATGGTACTCTTAGGCTATGCATTGATTATAGGAAGTTGAAAAAGGTTGCGATTAAGAACTAGTGTATGTTGCCAAGTATTGATGACTTATTTGATCATTTTAAAGGAGCAACAATATTCTCGAAGATTAATCTGAGATCTGGATAATTTGGTACGCATCAAGTAAGAGGACATTTACAAGACAACTTTTTGGATGAAGTATGGGCATTATGAGTTTATTGTATTTCCATTTGGTTTGACTAATGCTCCAACTACTTTCATGTGATTGATAAATAGTGCGTTGCATCCTTATCTAGACAAGTTTGTTGTTGTATTAATTGATGACATATTGGTATATTCTAAGAATGAAGAAGAGCATGCCGAACACTTAGCATCGGTATTGATATTATTGAGAGAGCATCAGTTAAATGCTAAGCTCAATAAGTGCATTTTATTTTAGATAGAGGTACATTACTTTTGAAATGTTGTTTCCAAGGAGGGTATAGCATTGGATGCGGAAAAGATAAGGGCTATCATGGAATGGGAACTCCTAGAAATGTGGATGAGGTAAGATCATTAATAGGACTAGCAGGTTACTATAGGAGGTTCATCAGGAATTTCTCTCAAATTTCATATCCTATCAGTTGTTGTTGTTGAATGCTCCAGTATTAAAGATTTCAGATCCAGATAAACAGTTTGTAGTGTGCATAGATTTTTGCAAGAGGGGGTTTATTGGAGTCCTTATACAAGAAGGATAGGTGGTATGCTATGAATCAAGGAAATTGAATGAGCATGAGAAGAATTATCTGACACATGATCTTGAGTTGGAAACGATCATTCATGCATTGAAGATGTGGAGGCATTATCTTCTTGGTAGGAGGTTTTTATTTATGAGTGATCACAGTGGGTTGAGGTACCTATTTTACCAATCGAATGATGATGCAACTAATATGATAAGGTATCAAATATTCTTAGTGATTCTCAGATAAGTATGAGACCCCTATGCTCAGATATGTTGTTATCACCTATAGATTGCATATTCATGACTTGTTTGACGAAATTCCTGTCATGTTTACCCCAATAGACTGGTTAACTTGAGTAAATGCGGGAGGAGGGTGTTATAGAATCAAAGAAATTTTTGTAAGGAGTTCCTTAACATAACACCCATTCACTATCAATCCAAAGCCTCATGGTAAACAAAGGAACATGATTTCTTTTTTTTTAAGAAACAGTTAAGGGTTTTGCACTAATAATACTAGATTATCAGCTAGAAGCCTTAAAACATCTTTTTTTCTCCGACAATGTAAATATTCATGAGACCATACAAAATTAGTGTCACCTCTAGGATTTCATTTCTTCCCTATTCTAAATACATATATTTTTTATGAATATACAGAAGATCCCAAGTATCAAAAGGTATTTACATTACAACATATATCAACAAAATATTTTAACTAAAACCAATAAACCCGTCCTTAGTTTCCCCTATCAACATCATCCAAAACTAGGCTTGTCATTCCTCTGTGAGTGAAGAGGCTTCTTCCTATCAGGAACCACACTAGGAGAAACACCTCCAAGAGAAAGTTGAGCACTGCTAACCATACAATTCCCTAGAGTTGTAACCCGAGTGCTAAGTGCAATAACTTCCTCATGGAATTCATTCAAAGAAATTTCCAGACTACTCAGAAGTTAGAGGAACTTATCTTCTAATAATAGATGTGAATACTAGCATTGTCTCTCATCCATGTCATTATGTTGTTTCCTAAAAACTTCAACAACACGTCAATGAGACCCAAAAATTTAAGAAACAAAGAACCAACATCAAGGCTTTCTGGAAGACAATGAGATTGTTCCATTTCAGGTAAGGACCACTTAACCTGACTTGCAAAAGAACTAACAAGCTTAACCCACACCCCAAGACCAACAAGGCAAGGCTTCCAAAGAATTTTCTAGAGTTCCACATAGTCTATTATATAATTGAGACTGAAACACTACCATGAGCCATATTGAGGAAACTTTTCATATCCAACCCAAAATCCTCTGGAGGATGATGAATAGACTGATGATTGAAAGTTTAGGGTGATGAAATTAACTCCAACCCACTTCTCAGAGAAAGAAACTCCATAGCCATATTGAATTCCAGTCGCTTCGACAAAATAAGTATTAAATTCTTATGCTTCATTTTGCAGATGAGAGGAAATATTTCGAGACACATAATAAGGTGCATGGGACACCTAGAAGAAAATTTTGAAGACTAATGTCAGAAATTAATAAATATCTAGATCCCTATACCGCTTATCCTTTTAACAAGAGTCATAGACGATTTAGAGTAGGACGAAGATGTCCCATCCCCACTTCGAGAAAAATTTCCATAAGTATCAACATTTGAATGAAAGTGAATATGCCTTGGGACTCTCGTCATGACTATGGTATATAAATGATTTTGAAATTTCTTTAATTAAAATATAATCTTCCTTGGCCCAACACGGAGCGTTTATTTTGCAAAATGTTTGCCATTGAATTCAAATATCTTCAAACATGGAAAAAATTCCATATGTTCGAATTGAGAGGTAAGTAAGAGAATCCTTTGGAGAATAAGAGGGAAAAAAAGCTCGACTCCATCATAGCAATGACCACCTAACAAATTATAATCATTGAATCAATGAAGACTAGAATAAAGTAAAAATTAATTTCGAAAGAGGTTTCTAGACCCTTCCATAGAGAAAGAAACTCCACTTGGTTGTTTGTCACATGACCAAGACCCCATCCAAATTGGGCCACAATTTTTTCGTTGGGGTTGAATAATGCCCCTCTTACTCTTGCCTCCACCATAAAGGAACATGATTGTTAAAATAACAAATATCACGCATTGTGTAGGATAGTTGAATTCCATAATGATTACTTACGCTACACTAGAAGCATCAACATTCTCCACCATGGAAACAATTCAAATTTTACTCGAAAACCTTTTTATTATCTTTAAAAAAAATTAAACATAAAAGTTTAATTACATACCTTAACTGATATATTTCCTTTATTATGAGGTATATAATGTCATTTCCCATTCCTTTTAGCCTTAGAATTTGATGTTTTGCTACGAGGTAACCCTTTCATACTTTGAGGTTGTTGGTGAAGCTTCTCTTGGATCTACATGAATAAACTCAGCATGGTTTCAATTGTTTTCTGGTTTTTATAATAGACAAATAACTTAAATTGTGCATCTTATTCACATAACTTAAGAGGCATGTTTTTTCATTTGGGTTTATCTTAGTTGGTTGGGAGAAATAATTGTTGTCCTCCCCACCTAGGTTCAATTCTTGCAAGCCACATGTTGAGGTTTATTGTAATGGATTTGAGCTCTATTGTTGAGTCTGATTAGTACCTAGCGGACCAAAACATGTATGTTCTTCATATGGAATATAAAAAAATTGTCATAAAGAGGGGAGGGAAGAAAAACATATGAGATTTGTTTCGGTTTTTGAATTCCATTACCCACATTATTAATGTTTCCATTTTATGGTATTTTAGACATCATAATGCTCAATTCAACCAACTCTGATGGTGTAAGACAACTATAAGTAATCAGAATTTGTTTTAGTATTTTTGTATATTGAAATATCTATTAATCGATCAAGTAATGAGTAATTATATTGAAATGAGTGCAAACATTATCATGTTAGCATTGCACTATCTATAGTGTATTTTGAATCTATAGTGGCATAAAATGTTGGTGTATGTTTGAATCTATAGTAGTACAAAGGGTTAGCCCTTGCATACATTTAGCTATTTATGGCTTTTTGCCACACTTACACTAGTATGACCACTTTGTTTTAAAGGCCAAACTTATTGGTACATAAGGTTTCCACGATATATTGTATTTTTTCCCATGTTACAAATCTCAGGAAAAGCCCTTGGATAATTTCCCTCATTTTGAAGATGATACATAGGGAAAACCCTAGATTATTAAGGCCACAAGGCGAGTCGAGAACAATGATGAAAGCCATTAGAGAAATATACTATATATGAGCTCAACATGTCACTTGTGGGAATCGAACCTAGGTGGGGAGGATGATAGCCATTCCTCCAGCCACCTGAGATAAATCCAATTGTATCTTAATGCATTAACTTTCTGCTTGGAAATTTATTTGAAATTTTTGAAAAGGGATGGAAGATGCTTTCATACTTATCTTCATTTTGGAGATTTAGTTTAAACCACAATTTGTTGTGACTATTTCTCTTTATCATATTAACTTTTTCGTTTCTTTTTCTATCAAGATAACTAGAAAGTTGGATAAAGATCTCACTTTCTAACACTTAGTTTCATAAAGTGTATATGGACAAGGAAGTAGTTCTATTGTAAAACTTCCCTCTTTTTTTTTTATGTATGTAGAGGATCCAAAATTGGATAGGATGAGAAAAGATCCCACTCCCACCTATATTTTATTTTATAATCCTAATAAATACATATGTGATATGAGATAGTGCAATTTCAAAATTGGTAGCATGATTAGTGAAGGAAACTTGTGAACATGAGAAATCGCGATTCGCTAAAGCCAAAGAAACTTAACAAGTTCCATTTATTGCAATACTATGTTATACATTATGTTGGAAATAAATCTAATACATCCACTTCTACTTAGAGGGTTCTAAATCATTCTCCTTCTACATGGATTTATTGTCTTAATATACTCTTTACTTGAACATTCTTTGTTATCTTCCATTCATTAATTGAGTTATGCACTTTTCTTTCATATTTTTAGGTCATGTTTTTATTATTCCTTGATTAAGTTTTGGGCATATTATGCATATAAAAATTCATTAATGAGGTTAATATTGTGTCAATAACATACATTAGGGGAGGCATTATGAGGGTTTTGAGTACAAATCATTATCGCTAATAATATTTCTGTTTGTGAAGATTTGTCCATTTCTGTTTGTGAAGATTTGTCCATTTCTATAATATCTACTACCCACCTAGTGGTCATCCCTGCTATATGGAATTTCATTTCAGTCAGGATTTTTCCTATTCGAATTATTTAGTTCTTCGTTCAGGCGAGGACCGTTTGGATTTAATACCATGAACTTGATGGGTATATTTAGTCTTTTAGATGCATGATTTAGTCTATTATATATTAGAGAGACAGGCCCCTGTAATATACCTGTAGCTTTGGGTTAGCATTTGAAGGGGAATGAGTCTGTAGCTTTGGGTTAGCATTTGAAGGGGAATGAGTGGTCGTCATTAAGGAGGATTGTAGATGGTTGGTGCTTAATATTTATTTTCACTTCTTATATCATGTACCAGATCATCGTTCATATTCATGTGCATGTAAGTGGAACGTTCCTCTGTTTTCCTTTGACTTCACTGTAAACGGTTCAACATTCCTCTGTTTTCCCTTGACTTCACTGTAGATGGTTCAACATTCCTCTGTTTTCCCTTGACTTCAACATTCCTCTGTTTTCCCTTGACTTCACTGTAGATGGTTCAACATTCCTCTGTTTTCCCTTGACTTCACTGTAGATGGTTCAACATTCATATGCACATGAGAGTGTCTCCTTTATTATTGAGGAACAAGAAGGCTTCGCTGATTGCATTGAAACTGTTTCAACAACCAAGAAACTGTTTCAACATGGATTGGGAAGCCTTTTCTTTTTTGGCAAAATCCCTGCTAAACGCACTGCTCGCCCAAAAACCATTTGAGAAATATTTGACCAATTTCACCCACAGGAAGGAGGGACAAGTGGAGCGCAGTCCCAAAACAACATGGTAGTATTTACTTAATTAGGACAGATAATCTGGTAGTATTTACTTAAATAGGACAGATAATATGCAATAGTAGGCAACCCTCGAATGTCAAGAATGACTTGACAACGATCTCCCGAAACGATTTTCAAGCGGCAACAAATTCTTAGGTAATCAAAAGATTCCTTTTTTACTCTCTGTTTTTAGATAATCCATTATTCCTTTTTTGCTTTCTGTTTTTTTAATAATCATGTAGTTTTATTAATTATAAAGCAAATGTTTTCTCTTTCATCTTTTATTTCTATGAAAGTTTACCATGTAACATTTACTTATTTTTATGAAGGGAAATATATTTACCAAGAATTTGGGTTATGATTTAGATTTTCGGAAATAAACATGTATTTTATTACTATATATTTTATAAAGATAGATATATGGGTAATGATTTAGAATTTCGAAAATGAATAGTTATT
Organism: Pinus taeda; assembly: GCA_000404065.3. NCBI lineage: Eukaryota > Viridiplantae > Streptophyta > Pinopsida > Pinales > Pinaceae > Pinus > Pinus taeda. The sequence continues at coordinate 8,438 of APFE030302208.1, forward strand.
ATTATGATTGGTTACTCATTATTTTATTCTTTATTTCAATTTAAAAAAATATGAAAAATATATAACATTTAATTGTTGAGAATTTTATTTACTCAATGAAATTTTATTAATAAAAACATATTACCAAATGTGTTTCCTTATTTATTTTAGATATATAAAGGTTAAATTTAATTTTTATTATATTGAATTTGGAAATTTTATCATATTTTTATATCTTTACATAATAATATTCTATCCATGGTTTTTTCCTTAATATTTGTCATGCATTATGGGTTTATTATTATATATATTATAGATTTTATTTATGAATGACAAATTTAATTGTGTTACCCGTTATGATGAAAGGTTTGTATACTAACAATATCATTTCAATGTTGTATGTTGCAGAAAATTTATCAATATCAAAGTTGCTCCTGAGTGGGTCAAAGACATTATCTATTTTTATGTTTTGTAGTGTTGTAATTAGAAGCAAATATTTATTTTTTTGTTTAGATGGGCTCATCAAAGAATGTACATGAACACCAATTATCATTAATAAAACGAGTAGGTTTTTTTTTTTGTGTGGAGGGGAATTCAACCCCTCCAAAAGGCTCTTAGGAAGGTTAAATGGTAACCCTCCTTTGAGTTGTGTTCCTTGTGCTTATGGTTTTCATGATCTTTAGTTTATGGTAACTCCAATATGCACAAATGCAAATATTATCCTTTTATTATAATAATAATAGTAATTTATAAACATGTTTTAAACATCTTCCTAACATACACACAAATCACAAAATCACTTTTATTCACATAAATCATTTGACATTCTTTCAATGTTTTAAACATCTTCCTCACACACACACACAAATAACAAAACCACTCAATTCACATAAATCATTTAACATTTTTACAATGTTTTAAACATGTTCCCAACACACAAACCCATAAATCACTCTTATTCACATAAATTATATAACAACTATAACCTTTTTTTTTTTGGGTTTTGATTTTGATTTTGATTTTGTTTTTTTCTTTTTCTTGCTTATTTAATTATATTTTTTTACAATAACCATGTTATTAGGATATTTATATTATATTTTTTTCCTTCTTTTCATATTATATTTTTTTCCTTCTTTTCATATTGGAGGATAGGACTCCAATATACTAGGGGATTCTAAAGTGATCATCAAACTTATGGTGACTGGCTCTATACCACGGGACTTAAGATTAGCAAGACTGATCCAAAGAATCAGAGGAATGGCAAAGATATTTCTAAACCTGAAATTTTATCATGTACTGAGAGACAACAACAAAGAGGCAGATCTTGAAGCCAACAAGGCTGCTCAACTATCGGCCGGGACATTGAACAGAGACGGGGAAGAAAAATGGGTTCCAATCCCTTAAAGCATTTCAGAAGATGTTTTTTTGCTTAATTCTAAAGCTGTTTGTATGTATATTTAAATTGGGCCAAATAGGAAATAAAAGCACAATTGTTGATTCCAAATGGAAGCGGGCAGCAAGGCTAAAAGAATTTCAGAAAGAAGAATCCAACTGGATAGCGCCCACATCTATTGTACTAAGAAGATTGGTATTTAGACCAACTCATTAATACAACTCATAATCGTTCTTGTGAAAAAAAAAACATACTAATTAACTTATAAAATAAATGTAATTGTCAACATCATAATTCTATACTCAATCTTCATCACATGCATAATATAATGTTACGTCAAAAATTCGTAATAAACCTAATAAATGTGTTGTGTGTAAACATGTCCCATTGTGAATCAATATGTGTAATGTTTGTGGGTATGTGTATGTTTGTGTGTACCCTTTTATTGTTGTGTGCATGTATCCATGTGAGTGATTATGCCTCATTGGCAATGGATTGTGTGGGTACGAGTCAGTGGTTAGTGCCATGCCAATGATGGACACTTTTTGGGGTCATATAAGCTCTCACTTTCAAGTGGTTGACCCTGTTAGTAGAGGTTTTTCATCTCCAAACCAAGAGAAGCTCTCTATATAATACCGTTTAATTTATTTAAAACATAACACTAACTTCAAAACATTAAAATAGTTTTTAAATACTATTTAATATAATGTTTTTATTATTTTAATAACATTTAAATATACCAATTACCCATATATATATATATATATATATATATATATTGAAATAAAACATTATTAAATTAAATTATAATAGTTTTATTTATATATATATATATATATATATATTATATATATATATATATATATTTGTTTTGAGAGGTGCTCTCTAACTTAGTATGACAAACAAATTATAATAACAAAAATAAATAAATAAACAGATTAATGTAATGTAAGTATTTTAACCTAGTCAAAATAAAATAAAAAATCAAAATAAAAATATACGTATATAAATAAAAATAAAAATAAAAATGGCCCATGATATTAATTCTAAACATACCTTATTTGAAGAGTGAAATTAAATTAGCCTAGATCCATTTTAATTCTGAAACTAAGAACCATGGACAAAGAATAAATCTCTTTTCAATTTAAAAGAATTTTTCATCCAAAAAGATTAAAACATTTTTTATGTTTAGATGTGTTAAAATGAAATCTAAGCTAGTTATATTAATTTCCAACTTTTTCATTTTATCATACATTTTACTATTTTAAAATAAATTAATATATATATTTTTAATAATATATTATTATATTTATAGAACACTTTTAATTATTAAAATATAATAATAATACCATTATAAAATCAAATTTATATATTTATATAATTCAAATTTCAAATATAATTAAACCAATATTTAAAAATTATATCATTAAACATTAAAAAAAACTATCATTTCAAAAGCTATATAAGGAAAATTTTAAATAATATTAATTATATACTATTTTATGTAAAGCATATTACTATCCAACATAACTTTAACCTTAAAACATATCCAACATAAAGTTATGTTGGATAATAATATGCTTTAAATAAAATAGTATATTATTATTATTATTATTATTATTATTATTATTTAGATAGTTTTGAAATGATATTTTTTTAATATTTAATGATATAATTTTTAAATATTGGTTTAATTATATTTGAATTTTTTTTTATTTTTTTTAGAGAGGAATCGGCAACTGGGACAACCTCGCAACTCGCGTGACACGGGGTCGATTCTGGCTGCCACCACTATAACCCCTGGTGTAACGCCCTAGCAAACTGGGCAGACGTGCACGACGGTGAACGGGCGCTCCGCACGACGAGTGGGCACCTCATACACGACGGGCGACATTTTCACCCGACGAACTAGGCATGGTAACCGCAGCAGGCAAGCTCGTCGAGTCGGGCAAGGACCGGGCGGAGGAAAGACTATAGTTCGGACAAACGTTGGTTGCGGGTCGAAGTCGGGCGCGGGTCGTGCAGGGCACACCCGCCCGCCCAAACGCCGGAACAACAGATATGACAATGGTGGGCCGTGGGTCGGGCGTAAGGCACCCACCCGCCCAACAGCAAAGAGAGAATCGGGTTTACGCAACGGACCAACACGGGAGATACAGCAGGTATACCCGCCGAGTCGGGTAAAGGCCAGGTAGAGACCGAGTGAGGGGTCGATGGTAAATGGACGGGTGCGCAGTAGCGCAGCATTGCTGAACAGGGATAAAAGGCGCGGTAGTGCATAGATTTACCGCCCCGCCTGAATGCCGGATAGCGCGTGTACACAAGTCGTGCCCAGCAAAATGGGTTGGCGGTTGGACAGGCATACCCGCCCACCTGAACGCCGGGTAGTGCGTGTAGAGGTCGCGGGTCGAGCGAGGAGCGCTCGCCCGACGACACAACGAATGGACATCGACAGCGAAGTGGTGGTTTGTCGTGCGGACGAGCACGGGCAGACACCGTGGTTGACAATAGTTCGGCGGTGGGTCGTGTGGAGATGCCGTCCGCCCAAAGGACAAAACGACATGCATAATTGAGCGGGGGTCCGTCATGCAGGAGCGTACGGGCAAACGCCCTCCAACAAAGTGTTATGGGTGTGAGGATGGTGGGTTGTGTATGGACACCCACCCGCCCGACAACACGAGATGACACA
>APFE030302209.1:0-31814 GCA_000404065.3 Pinus taeda
CCCACATTGTAGCTTGTGCTCACGTGATTTAGCCAAGTAAATACGTGGTTGACTTGGAATTATCATCAGTTCTTGAGCAGGTATTGAGCAGCGGAGGCAGGCAAGCAGCGAAGGAGATTTGAGCCAGTGATTGATTCAGATCTGAGCTGTATTGTGTGTAACAGAGGTGGAGATACTTGTGAGAAATATTATGCTGTGTAATGTTACATGACTCAATCATTAATATACAGATAGTTGGGGTTTTTAGCGAGATGCTTTCCCCGGGATACATACTGTGTTAATGTGTGAATGCTTTGATGTTTCATTGTTATTGATGCTGCTATATTGATGATCAACGTAGAGGAGCTTATGTATTGTGTATGTTTTCCGCAATAGTACATGATCAGGATAATATATGTTGAATATGTGTTAAATTATTCAAAATTTCTACAGTCATGCTGTTTGGGTTGAAGAATGCGCTGACCATCTTTTTGCGCGTGGTTGTTGCAACATTCGAGGAATATATTCACAAGTTCTTGGAGGTTTATTTTGATGATTGGACTATATTTGGGCTAGTTAAGCACCATGTAGCGAGCTTATGCTTGATGCTGGATACCTACCGAAGATACCAAATCGGGCTTAACCTCAAGAAGTGTACACTCCTCATTAATTTTGGGAACCTGTTGGGACATGTGGTTTGCAGATAGGGACTGATGGTGGGTCCCACGAAGATTGCAGTGATTCTGAATTTGGAAGCGCCATGAAGTGTGAAACAGATGCGCGCTACGCTGGGACATATGGGGTACTACAGGAAGTTCATCAAAAGCTATGCCCAGATCACCACACCGATGGAAAAGATGTTGAAAAGAAATGTCACGTTCTGCTGGAATGATGACTGTGAGAAAATTTTGGATGTATTGAAAGAAAAAATGGTCACTGCGTCAATTCTAGTCTTCCCGAAATGGGAGGAAGAGTTTCATGTCCATGTTGACGCGTCGAGTATAGCGTTGGGGGAAGTATTAAGACAGGAGGGTGGAGAAGGCTTGGATCACCCTATAGCATTCGCAAGTCGCAGATTATCTAAAGCAAAAAAGAATGATTCCACCACTGAATGCGAGGGACTGACTATGGTGTACGCGGTCCTGAAATATTGGCACTACTTGCTAGGGGGACACTTCAAAATGTATATAGATCGTTTTGCGTTGAAATACTTGGTCAATAAGCCTGTGTTGTGGGGGCACATATGCAGATGGCTTTTATTGTTCTAGGAGTCTGATTTTGAAGTTGTTGTGAAACCTGGATGATTGAACACAGGACTAGATCACCTGTTGCGCATTGAGATAGGAGAGGAACCTACTAGTATGGAGGAAGGATTACTTGACGCACAAATCTTTACAGTGCATGTAGAGGATGGACATTTTGAAGATGTAATTCATTTTCTCACAACTAGAACTGTGCCGAAAGAGTACTCCGTCTAACAGAAGAAGGAACTAGTGGTGCACGCGAGAGATTTCTCTGTCATTACTGGACACCTATATAAGATGGGGAATGATGAGATACTGAGAAGGTGTGTACCTAAATTTGAACGAAGCAATATCCTCGTCGATGCTCATGGGGGCACTGCGGGAGGACATTATGCAGGAAGAGCGACCATGCAAAAGATTGTCCACGCAGGGTTGTGGTGACTGACCCTTCATCAGGATTCAAAATCACATTGCAAGGCCTGTGATGTATGTCAAAGAACCAGTAAAACATCATGGAGGGACAAGATGCCTTTGAATCTGCAAATGACACTACAGCCCTTTGAAAATTGGCTGATTGACTTTGTAGGACCTATCAAACCTCAAGGAAAAACAAGCGCGAGATATATTATCACTATGATAGAGTACCTGACTTGTTGGGCAGAAGCATAACTGGTAAAAGATTGCACAACCATGACAGTTGTGAAGTTTTTGTTTGAACACATATGACACGATTTGGATTTCTGAAGATCTTGATGAGTGACTGCAGTACACATTTCCTAAATGAGATGATCAGTGCACTGACAAAAGAGTTTCAGGTGTATCATCAGAAAAGCACACTGTTATCACCCACAAGCTAATGGGATAGTAGAAACATTTAACAAATTACTAGAGACTGTGCTGACCAAAGTATGAAACATGCATCAAAGTGATTGGGACCTACGTGTACCAGCGGTTTTATAGGATTATAGGGTGACATGCAAGAAAATAATGGGGCAGACACCTTTCCGGTTGGTCTATGGACTAGAAGCTGTAATGATGATGGAATAAATTGTGTCTAGTTTGCGCATAGCAGTGCTCAGAGGTATGACAGACTGCAACGCCCTAGAGGAGAGGCTCGCACAATTGGAGGAACTCAAGGAAGAATGATTTTTGGTTGGCTTTCACCAAGAGGTACAAAAGAAGTGCGAAAAGGCCTGGCACGATCTACATATTAAGTTGCGCACCTTCAAGATGAATTATTTGGTGTTACTGTATGATAGTAGGTTTGATAAATTCCAGGGAAAACTTAGAATGCATTGGCTGGGATCGTATGTTATTAAGGAAATCACAGATGGTGGCGCGGTGTAGTTGGTAAATTTAAATGGAGAACCTTTCCCAGGAAAAGTGAATGGCAGTTGGTTGAAGCCATATGCAGGTGGCCCGACTATCTGACTAACTGATAAAAGCATAGTCTTAGCGCTCTAGGTAACTGAAAGGAGGTGCGGGACTATAAACAGGTGCAGGGCAGCAGTTCAGGTACTGTGGTCTCTGAATAGAATGTCCAAGATGTATAGAAGGAAGCTACTCGGTATGCTGCTGATATTGTAGTAGTCTGGGGAGAGTTGGGAGGTATCCTTGTAAACATCTCCGCACCAACAAAGTGACTCGAGGGTGAGTCACGATGTTTTTGTTGGGATCCTATTGGGCGCGGGATCCCCCAAGGGAATTTTTGGGGCTTAAAGCCTTGATTTTGACAAAATCTGATGTAAAGAGTCTGCGTTTTGTGGGCACAGAGCGCAAGCTTGTAAATGAGTCATAGGGTTGTTGCCCTTATTTTTATAATGTAATGTCAGCTTTAGAGGTCTACCCATGGTCTGTGGACCATGGGATTGTATAAATAGAGTGAGGCTCTAAGTTGTAAGTAAGAAATAGGAAGGGAAGGAAAAGGATGAATAATTGAGTCTTATCTAAGTGTAGAGTTGAGTCGTTGGGTCGTAGAGTAGGATAAGGCTCTGTAGCTGAGTGTGCAGAGGCCTAGTAGTTCGCAATTGAGTGCACAGACCCTTGCAACTGAGTGCATAGGGCAGGTTGAGTTTGTAACCAATTGAAGAATTAATAAAGAGAAGTTTTATACCATTCCTAGGTATTTATTTACTATTTTCTGCATTGAATGTATTGGGTATAAATTAAATTTCTACTGTTTATATGATGTGCGAACATATATGATTGTGTTGATTAAGTGAATATAAGATAAAGTATCTGTTTATGTGAAGTTAACTAACAGTTATAAGGAGATAAGTAAGATCTGTGGTGTAACTTAGGGAAATAGTGCAGATCGCTGCCTTAGCAGCACGAAAGCACCTCAACCCCTGGTTAGGGTTGCACGAAGGCGATTATAACATATCACGAAGGCCTCACAGGTCATGGTAGTGCGCGGAGTAACCTGCGTGAAGGTATTCACATTTGGACTAAATTGAACTTGCAGACATCTCCAGGGTGCGGAAACTTGATTCCATAATCCCCCCATACTGCTTCAGGTGAGACCTCATTCCACACTCCGTGGGCTGTTGCCAAAAGGGCCGGTAGCGTAGATATTTTTTTGGCTAATTAACTCTGAACCTAGGTCAGGCCCCCTCAAGCCAATATGCCTTCTAGGTAGTCCCCGTCGTTAGGAAGTGTATGATGTCTTCAAAGTGACCATCCGTGATGTGCATTGCAAATAACTGCACGTCTGGCAATCCCTCCTCCAAATTAGTGGGCTCTTCTCCCATTTCGATGCATGATAGATGGTCTGGTCCCACATTTATTCATCCAAGCTTCACAATAACTTCAAAATCATACTCCTGCAATAATAACAACCACCTACAGATTCTCCCCCCCAACACAGGCTTATTGACCACGTATTTCAACATAGAATGATCTATATACATCTTATAATTTCCACCCAACAAATAGTGTCTAAACTTCTCGAACGTGTATACCATGGCTAATCCTTTGCACTTGGTGGTGGAATAGTTATTCTCAGCCTTGGAAAACCTCTTGCTTGCAAATGCTATAGGATGGTCCAATTCTCTTCCACTGCCCTATGTGAGTACTGCTCCTAGTGCTATACATGACGCGTCTACATGTACATGAAACTCCTTCTTCCAATCCAAAAAGAATAAAATCGACATGGTGACCATTTTTCCTTTCAGCACATCCAAGCTTTTCTAACAGTCCTTGTTCCAACATAATGTGACATCCTTTTTCAATAGCTTCTCCATAGGCTCGATGATCTAGGCATAGCCCTTGATAAACTTCCTATAGTACCCAATATGTCCCAAGTTAAGTATCACTGCAATCTTCACGGGATCTACCATCAATCCCTATCTGCATACCACATGACCCAACAAAGTACCAACAGGAATACAAAACAAACATTTCTTCAGATTGAGCGCAATCTGGTTCCTTCGACAGTATCTCGCATTAAGTGCAAACTTGCCACATGACATTTTACCAACCCAAACGCAATCTAGTCATCAAAGTACACCTCTATAAACTTATGGATGAAGTCTTTAAATGCAGCAACGACCACATGCTAAAAAATCGCAGGCGCATTATTCAATTCAAAATGAATTACAGTGTACTAAAAATATCCCCATTCAGTCGCGAAGGTCATCTTACTTCTATCTTCAAGCACGATTTTGATTTGATGGTACCCAGAGAACCCATCAGTGAAGGAGTGCAGTTCTTGGCGACCTACATTATCCAATACCTCATCAATGAATGGAGTCGGGAAAGGATCATTTACGGAAGCGTCATTCAACTTCCTAAGATATACGCATATCCTTATTTCATCCTTCTACTTATTTCCTGTAACACCATTGGGCTTACCCAATTAGAATCTTCTACATCTCAATGATGCCTGCCATGAGCATCTTATCTAACTCTAAGTGGACCTTCTCCTTGTACTTCAGATTGAGATGGTATAGTCTTTGCTTAACTGGCTTCGTGTTGGGTTTTAACATGATCTTCATAATGCCCAGGTCTCCTATTATCCCCTTTAACTCTGTAAACTTGGTAGGGAACAAATCCTAGTATTCGCAGAGAAATTCGACAACCTTATCTACCGTTGCATCATCCCAGTAATCTCTAATCTTCGTGAAATTGGGCTCTGCCTCCATACCAATATTTACCTGTTTCGTTTTCAGTGGCCCAGTGATATCAGAATTCTTGATCTGTAGTCCCTCGACCTCGTGGTGACTTTTAGTTTTAGGGATATTAATCTTTTGTGGGTCCTTGTCTTCTTCTTTAACAGTCACATTATACCATTCCAGCATGTGGCTCAATTGAGTAGTCCAATCAGGTTGAACTAGATCTAAATGATCCTGCAGTATCCTAAAAATCGTTGCTTCAACTTCTTGTAGCGCTTCATCAATACAGTCAAACCCATATTTGAAGTTGAACGTCATTAAGAACCCTTCGTGTATAATATCCTATTCCCCTGTGCCATGGCAAAGCTCTATCTCTAAGTACCAGTTCATTGGGATGACATCCACAGTGTGACAGAACAAGTGTGCCCATTCAGGTTGGGGCTTCCCTCCATAGGCCTTAGCCCATTTGGCCAAGTGTGCACATGGATCATCCTTCCTGTCATACTTGTCTGTCACTTGTACCTTCGTCTTCCCAAAGCGTGTTCTCATCATCCTCCTACACTCACGCCAATAATCAAAACTACACTTGTGCGTACCCCACCATCTCGCGGGCGTAGCACGCAGTGCCTAGTCCAAAGCCTGGAAGCGCTGCTTCTCTAGTACTTCCCTCTCAATTGCATCCAAAAACAAATTCACATCATTCAAGCCATCATAAGTGGGCAGATTTCTTACCTTCGATGACACACAACGTAGCGACTGGGTCATCATGTTACATCTCAGCATGGTTACTTCATGTATCCGATTCTGCCAATGCTCTAATTCTTCGTTCGAGTCTGAGTTGCAGGAACTCTCGTGATCCCATGTAATTCATCCATCCGCTATCGAATTCACCCAATCTTGGTCTCGCGTCATCATCTTATATATGCAGTCCAAATCATCATAGCTTTCGTAATCACGAATTGGTTCCATATAGCGCAATCCTTCAGCAGGATCTAGGGGTACTATTAGACGAAGTGATTTCTTTGCAAATATCATCTTTCGCTTCTTTAGGTTGATTACCCCATTCATGTCTGTAGCCCAATCAATTCCAAGGAGTGGAGGGTAGGGGTTGATGTCATCCAAAATTTCTATTACTTCAAAATCAACCAATGCACTGACGCCTTCAATATCTATAGTTACTCCTTGTAGTTGTCCCATGGGGATGATCTTCTACTGATTTTCCATCCTTAACTGAACCAAAGACCACTGCAGCATGGGTCTTCCCATCCATTCTCAAGTCTACTTCGGCAAAACGTTCGCGTCTAACCCAAGATCTAGAATAACCTGCTCCATTTCATATTCTCCTATTTGCATGGCGAGTCTCATATAATTCCCTGTCCTTTCTTTACGCTTACCAATCTTCTGTACCACGCACGGTTCACCTGGAGCATTTCCACCACATCTATTTATAAGTTCTTGTAACCCCTTCACAGCCTTGCTATCGTGTAAAAACTTCATGCAGGTCCCTAGAAAGGTCGTAAGCATAGAAGGATCCATTTCCTGATCAGGCTTATCCCAGCTCCCTGAGGTAGAGGCCTCAGTGAACCTCTTCTTTTCTTCCATGAACGTTTCACGTGCACGCTCCAAATCAAATTCAGCCTCCTTCACTGGAGCTTTCCGAACCCATGCATTATCTTCGGGCTATTTCCTCTTATCGTCATTCGTTGCAATTCCACTTCGGATCACTATATTCACATTTAGATCCTCTTTCTGAGGCTCAGCCCTCGTCATCTGCATGTTCTAAGTCGGTTGCAGTGGTAGTACCCCTTTGTCACGTATCCTCAGTATCAGTGTAGGAAAGTCCTCCATCTCATGATCAAACTGAGTACAATATTTGCATGATGGACATGTTGGGTTAGTGCATTCACGGGCATAGTGTCCTGGTCCTCCATAATTGTAACATATCAGTTGTCCTCAACCTCTACTATGTCCTCCTCAACACCCCTGAAAGACTATTGGCACCATCCGAGTGCTCTGGTCAGGGGGTTGCGTTTATACCTAAACTCTATAGGTGGGTGTTTTTTCCATCATCAATTCATAAATTTGGAAGTTGTGCTCATCATGCCCTACCAACATGGAGAAGTTGTAGAACAATTGTTGTGGTGTTTGTACAAACTTCTTCAACAAATAACAATTATCAGTCATATGTTTCCTTGCTACCTGACGTATAGTGCACCACAATGCAGGCCCCGCTCTATTTCATATTCTCCTATTTGCATGGCGAGTCTCATATCATTCCCTGTCCTTGCTTTATGCTTACCAATCTTCTGTACCACGCACGGTTCACCTGGAGCATTTCCACCACATCTATTTATAAGTTCTTGTAACCCCTTCACAGCCTTGCTATCGTGTAAAAACTTCATGCAGGTCCCTAGAAAGGTCGTAAGCATAGAAGGATCCATTTCCTGATCAGGCTTATCCCAGCTCGCTGAGGTAGAGGCCTCAGTGAACCTCTTCTTTGCTTCCATGAATGTTTCACGTGCACGCTCCAAATCAAATTCAGCCTCCTTCACCGGAGCTTTCCAAACCCATGCATTGTCTTTGGGCTATTTCCTCTTATCGTCATTTGTTGCAATTCCACTTTGGATCACTATATTCACATTCAGATCCTCTTTGTGAGGCTCAACCCTCGTCATCTGCAAGTTCTAAGTCGGTTGCAGTGGTAGTACCCCTTTGTCACGTATCCTCGGTATCAGTGTAGGAAAGTCCTCCGTCTCATGATCAAAATGAGTACAATATTTGCATGATGGACATGTTGGGTTAGTGCATTCACGGGCATAGTATCCTGGTCCTCCATAATTGTAACAGATCAATTATCCTCAACCTCTGCTATGTCCTCCTTAACACCCCTGAAAGACTATTGGCGCCATCCGAGTGCTCTGGTCAGGGGGTTGCGTTTCTACCTAAACTCTATAGGTGGGTGTTTTTTCCATCATCAATTCATAAATTTGGTAGTTGTGCTCATCATGCCCTACCAACATGGAGAAGTTGCAGAACAATTGTTGTGGTGTTTGTACAAACTTCTTCAACAAATAACAATTATCAGTCATATGTTTCCTTACTACCTGACATATAGTGCACCACAACGCAGGCCCCGCTCTTGGTCCTACTTGGGCTTCCGACCTCAAAGGCATCGGTCCTCCTGTTGTAATATAGTTTGCAAAGACTGGGCAGTGGTCTTTGTCATGCCCCTGACCTTTACATTTCAGGCACCATATCTCTTTGCGTGTCTCTGGTTGAACTGTTTTGTCCTGCTTCAAACTTTGCATTTTGAGGGAAATATTTTGCAACTACACATGGATCTACTGAACCCCTAGATTCAGATCTTGCATCAGTGTTTCATGTAGTCTTATTGCAATCTCCAAGGCCTCTACCTAAGTCGTAATCTTCTGTTGCGACAGTGCAACCCTTAGGTGAGGCAAGAGCGAAGCCACAAACCGTTTGCGGTGTTGTCCATCTATTAAGTTCATATTAGCTTCACGGATTTTACACTTCAATCTTTGATCCAATTCCCAACGTGTCTCACCTAGTTTCATCATGATTTCCTTGAACCCCACAATCGATTGTGCCTCGGATTTAGGCCTACTGAACTCTTTATTCAGTGCGGTCTAGATCTCTGCCAACCCAACATTTGGGTTATCGTTAGAGTGCTTAATATACCAAGTTAGCACACGATCCTGCAAAGCACTAACCAACATTTCCTTCTTCATGTGATCATCTATGATGCCTTGAGCCTCCCATACATCTTTACGACGAACTAGAATTGGTCCAGGTCCTCATTTCCCAAGCCCTTAAACAAAGGCAGCTTCACTGAATTTACCATGTTGAACTGTGGTGGAGGTGGTGGTGGTGTGGGCGAAGTCACAGGGGGTGATGCTGGTGAAGGTGGAGATGGTGTGGGCAGAGGTGGTAGTCACGGGAACCATCGTTTTATGAGCCAAAATGCACTTCATAGAGAATCTTGCACTACTCCCTCTTCATCACTCAAAGGACGTGAAATAAGTGGGGTATATTTAGGACCCTTCCTTCCTTCGTCCCTATAAGTCTTTCCACTTCGCGTAGCTCCGAACATCAAGGTAGATACATAACCCATTTTTCGCACATAACATCTTAATCCAAGTATTTAAAGACTTCAAGTACTTACCTCGCAGACCTTTGAAAAAGCGTCGGTCCACCTCACTGTAATTGATTGAGGTATTGACCATGAATTCAGTCACAAATTCTCCTATGATACAATCGAGCCAATGATCGACAAAACATGTGATGTTATCCTCAAAAGCTTCCAGTCTCTGTACCAGCTCCGGGGTCTAGACAATAGGACCATCAAGCCTCTACCTTCCTTGGCTATTCGCTAGCTTTGTGATCCACTCGTATAACTCAACTGGAAAGGAACATAAAAAGATCTCGTGGATTTCTATATATAGGTACTTGTCCAACCACTATTCCTTTGTCAGTTGTGGGTTTCTGTTCTCTCGCGCCGTGAATTCGTGGATCTTTCTATCCAAGAAGTATTTAACCTCTTTCTTAGTTAGATTCTAGTGATACGACATCACACATCTCTCATGAAGATTTTGGTCCCGACAAAAAAACCATTTTTTGGCTTTGCGGGCCCTGATCCAGATTCAGTGTTAGTTAGCCAAACAAATCGCTACACTATTGGCCCTTTTGGCATCAACCCATGGAGTGAGGACCGAAGTCTCACCCGAAGCAGTATGGGGGGATGCAGGAACGAAGTTTCCGCACCGTGAGATGGTTGTGATGTCGATTTATACCCTCTGCCCCTACTTCCGTGTAGGTCATTAAGCCTTAGGGCTCTATCGATCTACCCTTTATTCCATCCTTCGGTACCTCCGCGAAGGTGTATGATTGACCTTCATGCAACCCTAACCTATGGTCCAGGTACTTTCATGTAGCTATGGCAATGTATTGTATAGGTTCCCAAGTTATCTCGAGTGTTTTACTTATCTTACTAATCAATCACAATTAGCGTCACATAAACTAATATCCTTACTTGCATTCAATTAACCGATATAATCACATATGTTCACACATCAAATAAACATTGCAAATTAAACCCAAAATGAATATAATCACATGCATTAACTGGAACTAAATACACAAAATTTGTAGAATACTTCTCTTTATCATATGTTCCAGTTTAATACAGACTCTATCCACCCTGTGCACATAGCTGCGAGGTTTGTGCACTCAGCTGCAGACTTCCACCCTAGGCCTCAGTGCACTTAGCTGCAGAGCCTCTACCTATGCTAAGACCTGAGAACACTTAGACTTATCTACTACACTTCCCTCCTTTTTTGTTCCTTCTTTTTTTAGAGCGAGCTTACTTAGCTCCTTTTAATACAATCCCATGGTTCATGGACCATGGGTGAATCTTTATAGCCAGCATTACACTTTACAAAATAAGGGTGAACAACCCTTTATGACTCTTGACACCTTCGCGCTCTGCGATCACAAATGCAAAGACTTTACAACTTTATTGCAAAATTATCCCAAAACATGGGCTTTTAGCCCCAAAACTGTTCTTGGGGGAACCTGTTCCCAACATACAAGTAGTCAATATACAATACAATAATACAACATTACACATGGGAGCCTCTAGGGTATAAAGATAGAATACTAGAAAAGAAGAAGAGAAATGAGGCTTCATCGCGAAGTCATGGCAGGACTAAAGAGAACTCCTAAGCCTGAGAAATTATTGCAGCATGGGAAACATATACTAGCAAGGATCTAACTAGGAATCCCATGTAAGGAATGGCTCTACCATTATCTTACGATTTTATAAGACGACGAGTGAAAGTGGTTTGAAAACCGCACCATAATGGGGTTGACCCTATGGAAAAATATCACAGTATGAGGCTAAGGTGCATAATGTAGCGGAGAAGTGATATATTCTAACCTATATTCCAGTAACAAAAATGATACCTCACATGATAGGTCTACGATCGTGGATTTGAAGTGTTGACAAATGTGTCAAAGTCTTCATTTACCCTGAAAAACAACCTCCCCCAACACTTCAAGCCAAAAATTAAAAACTTCATGAAATAATAAAAGATAAAAATTATGAAATTTGTAAAAGTGGGTTTTTAAAATTTCATTATAAAAAGACATTTCGACTCACCACAACTCATTTTGACCTACAAGTATTGAGATCTTGGGAGAAAAAGTTGGGCAACCTCATTCCATGATTTCCTCAACCAAAGGCTGCGAGGTAATTATAAACTCATACTGTCATCCTATTCATGCATTTTGAATAGATTCAGATGATTTTTCACTGTAGGAATTTTAATTTAAAATTTACCTCTATGTGTACGCGGGCCGACCCTTTGAAAGTCGCATATAGAATTGAAAATATTTTTTTTTAATAAATGATCAAGTATGAATGGGAAAGGGCTGGCCAAGGCCATATCAGAGCATCATAACTATAGGAGTGTTGAATGATGCTATAAAATAGATGTGATTCAATTCCCCAGGTACAATTAAGGAAGTGGAACTGACAAAACCAAACCAATCTTACCTTTCACACATGCTACAAAACCTTCAAGAGCCAACCAACCCTTCCAGGTGACCAACCCCTGAGGAAACTTGACATTTCAATGATTTGGACCTCCAGTCACTCCCATGAAAAGACATGTATGTGACTGAGGCCTTCCAGTCGCTCCCACAACAAGCACATGCAAGCAACTGTGGACATTTTCAACTAGTTCTTAACTAATGACCCCATATTTTGTGCCACTTTTTTAGGGCTAAGGCTCAGGCCACTGCCTAGAACTTCATGAAACTCTCAGAAATACTAAATAGCAATGGAACGAAGGTACTAATTCAAACACTTGATCAATGACTTGACTAGACCCCTACTAGCCATGACAAGAATTTCACCAAACATGTCACAAACATGCAATCTACATGTCATAACAACAAATCTGTGCATAGGGGTCTCATATTTATCTAAGATTCGTAAAGAAGCATTGTCACCATATCACAATAAAAATATTATTATCTATTATGTCATGTATTCATTGTACACTCATTTACAAATCAAAACATGATGAGGGCCATATATCAAGTCTGTCATAAAACATACTCATAACCAACATATAACCAACAAAAATAACAAGGATATAACAACCATAAGAATGCCATATAAACCAGTACATTTACACATGGAATACCAAGGAGAAGGAGCTCTTATTAATGAATGTGAAAGCTAACCAGATATGGAACTTCCATGAACCACCTGACCATATATTGGCTAAACCATATCTTTCTTTTAGCCAATCACCCTCATGTCATATTCCAAGCATCAATGTGGGACTCAAAAACAAGCCAAACCAGGTTTCCATAGGCTTTGCCGCAATCTCCACCAGATCACTAGGCCCTAAACAAGCATGTATGCCACCGGATTTCTTCATCTACACCGTGAGGAATTTTCCTATCTCCTAGTCTCTAGGCTTTATTATATATCCCACCATACAATGGTTGAAGATTATTAGGCCTAATCAAGACTCCACCCTCCAAGATTTACCGTATATCATTCCATTCACCAGTCAAGAATTCCTAGGCCTAATCGAGGGTACATACCTCTAGGATTTACTATATATCCCACCATTCACTGGTCAAATATTCCTATGCCCACCGAGGCACACAAAATTTGGATTTACAATAATCCCAGTCCGATGTAGGGATTCCTAGGCCTTGTGTTTTTTCTTTTGGAGACCACCTCACTCAGTTTTGAAACCATCCAACAATCTACCGTAACCAATTAAAATAGAACCCATCACACCATGGCTATTTGAAAATGGAAAGGCAAGGATGAATAAAACTATCACACTTGACAAAACCCATGCCAATGACAACAAGAGAACCAAATACACACATGCATGTACCATGCATGCTAAAACTAGCAAGGAAATCACACATGCAAATCGGTACTTGCAAATAATCCCACTGTAGCTACTAGATGTTGCTCTTCCTTGCTTGATCTTTGCCTTATTTTCACTTCATTTTCTTTCTTGATCCAATGCTAGAGTGCTCCAAGAATGCTCTAAGTGTCCAAGAGTGTGTGAGAGAGAGAGCTCCAAAACTAAATTGAAAAAAAAAGGTACCAACTGATCCTCAAAATCCTTTTTATTAATGACGCCTCTATTTTCTTCAATTTTCCATTATTTTCCTTCATTTTCCTCCTCACATGGAACTTTTGACCTTTCACCTTTTTTTCTCCTAATTTCCATTATTTTCATCTATAAATTGCCAAAAATGTCATTTTTCCTTCCCAAAGCCTCTGCCATTGCCTTTTCCAATTTCATTAGCCATAATAAACCAAATGAACACCCACATTGGGATGTTTTTCCCAACAATCATCTTGGAATATGTTTCCCATGACCTTGGTTATTATTTTTCCTATATTAACTTTATTACATGGAATTCTGACCAGGGCTGTTACACATTGCATGACATGGTAGGTCCAGGTGGACCTTATGCTAACATGGCACCTCTAAGTGAAACATGGAATTATAGTTCCATGTCATCTACCATATGGAGATTTCATAGTAATATGACACAACAACAAGAGTGAAAATATTCAATTGACCATACCTCAACAATCCAGAATCAGATTTAAGAAAATTTATACCATTGGAAAGATATCAATAAGTACAAGGTGATAGCTATATAAGAAAAGAGTTTTGAATTAAATAAGAAAATAAAAATTTTGGTATCTCATACCATCAATCAATCATTAAGAGACTACGTAAATTTACAAAGTGGTATCATAGTTATGGTTCAAGAGTTGGACTTGGATGGGCCAAGAAATAGACAAATGAGATAGAAAATTAAGAGAAGTTGTTTGACACAACAATTGGATAGGCCAGAATACACCACTAAGACTTTATTGTTAGAAATTGTGAAATGAGATTGCAGATGGATTTGGTTTTTCAACAAAGAAGATAGATGGTAGTGAAGTTCAGGGAAGCTTTACATATGATCAAAAAATTCAAAAATTAAATCTATATGGGCCAAATATAATATAACAAGGAAAAGTATCAAAGCTATGACTCAACATAAGGCTTGAAGTATAAAAATGGACAACATAGACATAATTTCCAAAGTAATGAATTAGGTGCTAGGTCAATATAGATTAGATATAAAAAATATTACAAATGTTCCATGAAAAGGAGTATAGTGCTAAACCTATATGGCATGGGGGCCAATATTACTAGATATAGAAAAAAGGGTCTATATAGACCCAAGACTGCTAGAAAAATAATGTCACAAAATTTGTGACAAGTGTGATAGATTTTGAGTCAACCAGGTTTATCTTGGGAGATTGGAAAGAATGATTGTTACCTTCTTTTGAAGCCTTGAAAGTCGTTGCAACAACATGTAGGATAACCACCCGATCCGGATCTTAAAAGCATCTCCTTTTCCGTTTGGTGTAGTGGCTCCGACCGGGGATAATGGGACCAATTTCCCAGAGAGGATTGATTTGATAATGATGTTGGGGTGATATAAGATATAACAAAGAATGATTCAACTAAAAATGATCTAATCTAAATAATAAACACATGCATCTATCTTATTCTAACATTATCTTACTATAAATATACCCAGGAATAATATGCGATCTAGAAATATGTCTCAAAGAAATTGGTAATGAAGATTATTCAACTACTAAAAGAAATTGAATTGCGAATGATAATTGTTTTGGCTAAATAGTTACAAAAAACAATTGAGAAAACTTTATCGCATTTAGTGATTGTGTGTGTATTCAATAAGAAATTAGAGCTGAAACATCATACAAAAGTGCGACAACGTAGAACTATATCTAAGATCTCCTACATAACACAATATAAGAAAAAGTGTTGTTAATTCATAAATAAAACACAATCATAAGATAAAAGTACCATATATGAAAGGTCCTGCTCATGGGCTCAACAATATTTATCCACTTTCATCCAATCAAATACACTCTAAGAGTACAGTACAGTAGTGCAATTTGAGTAGAGTATGCTTCGATATTAAAAAAAAGAAGGAGATAATGTTCCAATAATTTCATCAAAACCTTCACAAAAATACAAAAGTGCAATGTCTTGCAAAGTGTTTTTGCTAAAATCCTGGACCCCTCTCTAAATGCATGAGAGGGGTTTAAATAAAATAATACATATTTCAAAAATAGATTATTACAAAAAATGTTGAGGAGGTTTCAGACAACATTCCTTGAGTAAGCAAAAATAAAACTAAAAATAGAAACCAAACCGATGACAAGCTTCTTTCAACTTGAATTATCTTAGTCGGCCACTTGATCCTTGATATTGCAAATATCGATCATTGGTTTGACTTGGGGCAGCTGGCCAACTGTAGATTTTAACTCTCCTGCAAATATGGCATTTAATAGAGTTGACACCTTTTTTTGTGCAGAGTTAGTTAAACATCACAGAGTCATCCATTGGCTATGTGGTTTTACCAAAAACTACTAGTATGTCTCCCATTCAAGTTTGGTAAGTTATTTGGTTGCTTCCTCTTTGGTTTGAGTTGTTTCTTTCCACTATTGTTCTAGTTGTTTGATCTTTGTGAGAGCCCCTGGTATGCATTCATTGAAAAGGTTGGCACTGTGAAGTTTCATTAATGACCTCAATTATGTTGTTTATTGCACCTGTTGCTGTTGTTGTCGCCCTTTTTGCCTGCTTTAACTATGAATCCCAATCTAAAAATAGAATGTCTTTATGAGATTCTTCTATCTTTGGTAGATCAACCTTTCTTCCCTCATAAGATTCCTTCCAGGCAATAAATTCGTAAATCTTTTTATGGATTTATTCATATTCAAATCTTAGATCAATCACTTGATTTGTCAATTTATTACTTGTTCCACAGTAAGGATTGATCTGTGAGATTTTTTGGTATAACATCTCTTGTTGCTATGTCAATAGGGAATTTAGCTTGATTTCCTCTTTGATGAACTCATCTATCTGAGGGTTATCTTTGAATCTGTCTACCATGGCATGAATTTGGCATATTTGTGAGTCTTTCTCTAACATGCTTACTTCGTGTTGTAATCTCATTTGCTCGAATTCCCTCTAAAGTTAAGGTACCTGCTATTCTGCTTGTTGATTGGTACTCTGTTTTTCTTATTCCAATTGCTCTTCAAGTAGTTGAATTCTATGTTATTTTTCTTTTAGAGGTAGTCAGACTTTTGTTGCTTTGTCAATGGTTGTTGTGGTATAGGTGCATGCAAATTGTGACAACTTTATAAGGTTCTCAGATGGGTCAATATGAGTGTCTTTCCACACAACTTCCATTATTTCGTTCTCAAGAGTTGCAACAGCCATGGTGTCTAACTTACTCTTCTTTATTTGACTTTTTACCACAACCTTATGTGTAGGGTTGTCGAATATGTCGAGTGGAGGTATCTCTTCGACCTTTAAGACAATTTCAAAAGTGGGAAAAGCTAGAATGACCTCAATATCTTGAATATTTGTTGCCTCTTTCTCTGTTGTCTCTAGATTTTCTCCCTATTGAGTCTTTTTGGGGGTCTGAAATCCAGATGTCTCCTCAAGGCTTGTGCTTGTTTGGATCTTCTATATGAATTGCTCCCATTCCTTGTCTAGGTCAATGCCTAGAATCTTCCCTATTTGAGCTGATGTGGAGACAACTTCTGTTTGTTTCTTGGCCAAGATTTGCTCAGCCATTTCCTTAGTGTTTACTTCTTTATTTTTCTTAGAATATTTATTAGAACTTTCTTCTCCATTTGAGATTGTTGCTCTGAATGTTCTAACGCATGAGTTGATTTTTCTTGCATTTATTCATCATAATTTTCCTTAGAACTTCCATCCATGCTCACACTAGGAGTAGGTTCTCTTATTTGTTCAATTTGTAATAGGTCCAATGGGACCTTCAACAATATTTTATTCATGTATACATGAAAATCATTAATATCATATGGGCATAAATGAAGTGATGCTAAATGTAGGACATGTGCAAATGATTCAGCTCCTTGAAAGAGGTCATCAAATGGATCCTCTTCATGAGTAAATTGTCTGACTTTAACCATGGTGGTGAAGTCTTTAGCTACTTGATTTGGGTCATATTGTCGACTTGGAATTGTGGCCAATTTTAGAGATGTAATATTCTCTATTTCTTTTGCTGCATGCCCATAGTCATGCAGTGCGAAAGCACCACACTGCAGTGGAAAGGTTTGCCAAATAAGCTTTTTCATTTCCTTTATGGATTTGGTTAAACCATCCCCTCTTGTCTGGTAAGATATCTCTCTTGCCAATAGTTTTTCTAGAACATAATATGGGAGGACATGTGGAGTTGAAATGCTTCCAAAAACTCTGATATAAGTGAATGTTTCTTCACCAAACCATCTTGCGACTGGCAAGATATCTGTCTTTTCGTCTTTGGAAAGCTTGGGGGTTGTTTTATCAAAAATGGTTTTATAAATGGGCAACATAATATCATGGAAAATTTTGTAAAAATGGGAACTGAATTGGGATTCGCACAAGATTTTATGATACAATGGATGGGGAGAGGGTTCTATACAGTCCATTTCCAACCCATGTTTGGAAATGGAGAGCAAAAACAAATGGCATCCATTACATAATAACTTATATAAAAAGGGGGAATAGTTCTTGAGGAGATATTTCTCTTTTGCCTATATTCCATAATAGCCATAGCGAATATGTCTGATAAAATATGACTCAAATTCATAATCATTGTGTTAACCGATGCATCAATGAATGGAAGCCACTCTATAGAAAATGTGGTAATGTCAGCCTTCCCAAACAATCTACACATCCTTGAAACTACGAAATTATGTGGACCCGAGAGGGATGAAATTGGGTACATACCAGATTTCTCCCATTTGAATTTGCTTGAGCCTGACCTCCAGTTCTGTGTAATTTCTAATGGGTCCTTGTTCTCTTTAGAAAAACATTCAAGCAAGTCTTTATCATGGATCTTTTGAGGCTCTCGTAGATGGTACATCTAGCACAATTGGCGTGAAAGACCCCATGACCTCATGTCTTGCATTTATGAAAGTTCTGTTTGAAATATTCACATTATCAATCACCCATTTCACCATATCTGTGTATGGTAATATCTTGGGCCTTGCAACTATTCTATGTAAAAATGAACATGCTGCCTCAAAATAGGAAGCGTCTGATGATTCTTCAGCGTCAACTATCGCCTTAGTTTCCAGTGGCCTCGGTTTCTCTTCCTATAGTAAGTTATACATGGATTCCCACGATGTGGTTCCTCCGTCTTTTCTGTAGGTGGTATTAGATAAAAGTGGAGTCATGTCCGATTTCTCAAATGTAGTAGCTTTTCCTTTCTACACCATCTTTGCAAACGTTATTTTCTTCGGAGGTTCCTTGAAATTGAGTAATGGACATTTATCAGATAAACACACAGAGTGGAAATGACAGTGAAAATGAAATGATATAGTTAATTTCGAAGGATGACAATGAAGAAGCTTTGATTTGAAAATACAAATGAAAGATATCGAATCTCGTTGAGCCGTTTTAAACATAAATGCCATTAAAACTCATTAACTACGTGCTAAGGTATTTTCATTATTTCCTTTATTATTCATTTAAAACATCAAATCGTAAATGTGTAAGAAATACTTCAAGTTGATGAGTTAAAGTGCGCGATGTCAATTATGTGATAAACATTATTGCAATATCGCAACATCGCAACATCGCACTTTTGGTTATTCATTATTTTGAAGTTATTTAGTATTTTGCGACATGCGATGTGAGTGACATACCTTTTATCCTTTTGAGCGCATTTCATTTGAATGAATAATTATTGCATAAAGTGACTTTTTCACTATGCACTAGACCTAACCTAAGTTATAACAGTTTTCACATTCCTCCATCATGTCCAGGTTATATCGTATTTTGCAAATTTTCATGGTTCATGAGTTTTTCCTTTGTGTAAAAGTTGTGATGTGATAAGTGTTCGACTTGTTACGTCGTAATATAGCAATTCGTGTGTTATTAAGGTTAGCTTGTTCTATGCCTT
The DNA here is from genome assembly GCA_000404065.3 of Pinus taeda. Taxonomy (NCBI): domain Eukaryota; kingdom Viridiplantae; phylum Streptophyta; class Pinopsida; order Pinales; family Pinaceae; genus Pinus; species Pinus taeda. The sequence continues at coordinate 19,415 of APFE030302209.1, forward strand.
TATAAATGTTGCTATATGATTGCGATAGGTACTTTATTTTCTTAAGAAATGATTTAAGGCTTAGTTTTAATGAAAAGTTTAGTGATACCATAAGTTTATTATGGTGGTCCCTCTTATCGTAATTCGCAGATTCCGATTGTTAATTAAGCTTTGACACACAAGGTCCAATGAAATGCGATAAACTGAGAATAACTAGTCACAAAGGGATTTTGGCTCAAAACCATGTTTATTTAGAAATTTATTTCTAATAGTTCAAAAAAGGAAGCGCTTATGTGCTAAGTTTTTTGGAGAATTTTTATAAAGGGTCCCCATTCATCAATAGAATATTAACTATTAAATCAATAAATGGGGGGTCTGTTGAACAATACAAAAATTGACGATTGACTGGAAGAACGAAATCTTTGATTATTCTGGAACTTCTAAAACTTCTAAAACTTCCAAAATAAAGATAGTTCACAAAATAAGAACTGCATGAAATTTAAGATAAGTAACATTTCCCTGAATAAATAAACAAACTCACCTAATTACCATTCATTTGATATCCTCTTCAATTTAAAAATTCCTTTGTCTACATCAGTCTTTACTTGGTTTAAAGATAAAGAAGGGGGCTCATGCAGATTAGCTTTTAGATGTATGCATTTGTCATAGGTAGAGCCTCTGCTTGTAGCAGGCATCCATAGCCTTGATAGGGTTACCTTTTAACCATCAATGATTCAGTATCCCATCCAGATAAGAGTGCAATTTTTAGAGATAAATTTAAAATCATATACTTATTCTCTTCTTTTTCTTTTTTAAACAGTTTATTTTTTTAGAAAATTTTCTTTTTTATTACTTAAAAGTCATTGTTTTGGTTTGGTGGCCAAAGGGTGACAATGCCATTCACTGGTTATAATTAAACTGAACAAGCTGGCTTGTGATTAGATCCCTTGTCTTTTGATCAAAATAATCTCAAACCATTACCCTATTTTGTTATGCAGTATTGGTAATTTCCGTCTATTACTTCCATATGAACATGGTAAGCCAACTCTTGATGAGACCTCTTATCTTTTGAGTTTTAGTATATTTCAGAATTACACTCTAAAAAAGAGAAAAAATTACTAGATGGGGAGAATCATTGACTCCTTAAGAGTTTGTGGATGACAATTATAGAGTTAAAGTTGCTTATTTGCAAAGAGTCTTTACTTTGTTAAAGATACTTTTCTTGACTGATAATAGAATGAAGGTCTCTTTATAAAGTTGGGGTTTCACAAAGAATAAATAGTTTTGGTGGAAACAAGATGATTTCAGAGAGATAGAACTTAGCTCATTTTCTAATGTTATAATTATTTCCTTAACAATCTCTACTTATACAAGCGAAAAATCAAAATACTTGAAGAGATTATTTATTGTAAGTCCAAAAGTAAATACTATTTAACTTTTATTTTCCTAGGAAAAGGCGATAGTGTACAAGGGATAGAAGAGGTTATCTTCTATGAAAAATATTTCTTCAAAATCTGCCCATTCACAGGCAAAGAATCTCTCTTGCCTGATAAATCTTCCAATAGAAACATTGATGGGCTGATTTATTCTGTAATATGAAATGGGCCAAGCCACATTCTTTTGAATTTGGTATGCTTACCTTTTTCCTCATGTGCTTTAACCCACTTCAATACAAGGTATCCAAGTTGAAAATATTTAGGACTTACAAAATTTGCATCAAAGGAAAATTTAACTAACTGTTGATGATGTGCATGTATGATTTTGGCTTTCTCTCTTTCTTCTTCTAGTTTGAGGATTTGTGATTTCCTTAATTGCATAGAATAGGAAGGAGTTTATTCAATAAATTGAATTGGGGCTAGAGGGAATAACTACATTTATAGGAAAGACAACTTCTTTCCCATAGACCAGATTAAAAGGAGAAGTGCCTATTGAGGCCTTTTGTGTTATCTGATTTGCACATAGAGAAAATTTTAAAGATTTATGCTAGTTTATTTGACTCTGATCAATAGTTCGATTGATGATCCTTATGATATTTTTATTCATTGATTCAAATAAACATTTCCCTGAGGATAATAGTTAGTAGAATATTTAAGTTTAAAACCTCTTTTAAGAGAAAATTTTGTCATAGCATTGCTTGTGAAATAGGATGCATTGTCAAACATGAGAGTAGTTGGTAGACCAAATCTGGCAATAATAAATTGATCAATAAATTCAATAACATTTTCAGAATCGGCTACCTTTAGTAGAATTTCTTCCACCCACTTAGTGAAGTAGTTAGTTGTTGTAAGGATATATCTATGTTGCTTTGAAAAGTAAGGAATGATCTCACCTATTATGTCCAGTCCCCATTGTTCAAACGGTTCTTCAATGTTCAGTTGTAATGACAATGTTGTTTTTCTGTGTCTTCCAACAAATTTTTGACAAATTTTTCACTTCCTTACATATTCGTGTGCATCTTTGAATAAGGTTGGCCAATAATAGCCATCATGCAGGATTTTATGCACTGTTGTGTCTCCTCCAAAATGTCCACCACCTAATCCATCATGGAGTCCTTGCAGAACCTTTTCTACCTCAAATTTTTCAAGGGACCTAAGTAAAAAAAAATCATAATTCTTCCTTAACAAAGCATCATTGATGATTTCATATTGCTTAGGCTTTAATCTCAAATCTCTTTTTCCTTTGTAATTGAGCTTCATAGGGGCATATCCATTTTTCAAATGAAAGATGATATCACCATATTTAGATTCAGTATCGTTGAGTCTTACCTCACATATTTGTATATCATCACCTGAATCATTTGGTGTTGGTAAGTTGGATTCTCCAACTAACATTATGCAAAAAACTTGAACTCTAATAATTTTAGTTGGTCTAATTTTAATGTCGTATTCTTGTAGTGTTGTTACCCAATTTTCTCTTTCCTCACCTAATTCTCTTTGCATTAGTAAATTTCTCACAGATGAGAATGAAAATATTACTTTAGTGTGAGTTTTAAGAATAAAAGGCCTAAATTTTTTTATTGATTTGAAAGTAGAAAAAGCATTCTTTTCAACATCTAAGTAATTCAATTTAGTGCCTTGCAAATTGGAGCTCAAGAAAGAAATCAATGCTTCAACTTTCTCATCATTGACTTGTGTCAAAAATGCTGCATATGATGTTTTGGAAGAAAAAGTATATAAAATAAAATGATTAGAAAAATTCAAGGTTGCTAAAGAGGGAGCATTTATAATTGCTTGTTTGATAAGATTGAAAGCTTCATGCCTAGTATGTCCCCATTTAATTTTTTTTTTTCTTGATCATAGATTGGAGGGGTAAAAGAATTCGTGAAAAGTGAGGGACACATATTTTGACAAAATTTATCTAACCTAGGAAAGATTGCATGGATTTTTTTGTTGTGAGGCAAAGAGATTTCAGAAATTTCTCTTATCCTATCAGGATCTATGTGAATGCCATCTTTAGATACAATAAATCGAGGAAGTTTACCTTCACTTAAGGCAAATAAAGATTTCTTTAGATTTAGAGAAATTCCATATCTTTTACAACTTTCAAAGATTTGTCTTAAGTCCTTTATATCATCAAAATAAATTACCACTTTTTTATTCACCAAACCTTTGAAAGCTATATCCATGGCCCTCTTAAAGGTTGCACTAGCATTCATTAATCCAAATGGCATCTTTTGATAAGCTTATGTTCCCCATTTGGTTCTGAATGTGGTCTTTAGTCGATCATATAGATGTACGAGAATTTGATTGTAACCTGAAAATCCATCTAGAAAAGACATTAACTTTGAGCATGCAACTGACTGCAGTATCTGTTCCATAAGAGGCAATGGAAAGTTTTCCTTCTGACTAGCTTTGTTGAGATTGTGAAAGTCTATACAGATTCGAATACCACCATTCTTTTTCCTAACTCGAACTAGGTTAGAAACCCACCTTGAATGTCTGACAGGAAAAATTATTTTGGCTTTGAGAAGTTTATTTAATTCAGATTTGATTTGATTTTCTAAAGTTGGATGAATCTTTCTCAACTTCTGATGTACAAGCTTTTCATCGGATATCATAGGAATGGTATGTTGAATGATGGAAGTATCATATGTCTTAAGATCATCATAATTCCATGCAAAAACATTTTTATATCTTTTCAACAAATGAATGAAGCCTAATCTATCATCGGGTGTAAGACCAAGACGTAGATTAATATTTTTTGGTTTAATATCAGTTCCAATATTTACTAATTCAAACCTCAATGTTGAAATTTGAAGCTTTGAGTTAGTTGGTTTCTTGAATCTGTCCTTAAGATCCTACAGATCTTCCATCTTAACTACAAATTTAGGTATGGGATTTCCACTTGTTTTATGCTTGAGATGGTTATCATGTTGGTTTTCATCTATTATCTAGTCATCATATGAGCGTTTATATGTTAGAAAATTTATGATATCTGAATCGTTATTAAAAGCTCTCCAATTGGTGATATTATCAGGAATAGAAGGTCTAAAAATCAATTCTATAGAAAATTGATGAGGACTATAATATTTTGGTGTTATGAGCTTATATGCAACGTTAGCCAAAAGATTAACACTTGCATTTTGAAGTCTTGGAATTGGAGAAATATTAAATGCTAGGAAATGTGAGGTGAGGTCATGGACTAATGATTGATAATGCTTCAAATTTATAGAGAGACAATGAATAGTATTCCTCACCTGTTTGATTACAATTTCCGAATCTCCAAATTCTTGAAGGTATTCGATATTAAGGCCTCTGGATTTATACAATCCTTGAACTAATGCCTTTATACTCAGCAATATTATTTGTGCATTCAAATTCAAGTTTGCATGCCAACTTAGTTTTTTCTCCTTCGGGGGTATCCAGTATGCAACCTGCCCCAGCTCCATCATTAGATTTAGATCCATCAAATGTTTTTTCCAAAATAAAAAATTGACTACAAATTTATATACAAAATTGATACATTTAGAAGAATCTGTTTGGGAAAAAATTTCTATCTGTGATGTAACAAAATTTTCCAAAAAGTGTGAAGTGTGTGCATTAAAATTGCGCAAAAATGATTCAACTGAATAATTTCCAATGATATTACCATTGTACGCGACGGGCTCATTTTCTCCTTCTAGTTCAGTCACGATATACTTTAAATGTTTCTCATGATCGACCCTTATTTTATTTGGCTTACCATTGTAAGGAAGCCACATATGAGACCAGTCTATTGCGAAATAACCATGAAGATTTTCGGACCAATCTCTACTAAGGATCAAGCCTTAGAATTCATGAATATCATGGACAAGAACGCCATTCACTTGACATACTTTCAGGTTAGATGAGAGTCTAATAGTAACTTGATTGATTTCTTCTATCAATTCGAATTGAGATTGATCTAACTGTCCAATATGAGCAACAAATTTCTAGGGTTCGACATTCAATTTTGCAAAAACCATTTTTGGAAAAATGTTGGATGGAGCTCCAGAATCAACAAAACAATTATGGAAATTCTTATTAAAGACTTCAAAAGTCAAAAGAAAAAGAGGAGTATGGGATTTAGATCTACCACCAATTAAAGCAACATTAGTTGAACTCATTTTATCTAATGAAGTACTGGGACGCCTACTCATTTCTTGAGCACCCTGAGAAATTACAGCAGCAGGAAGAGGAGAAGTGCAGACTGCTTTTAATTCTTTGAGAAATAGCTTCTAGTGATGTTTTAGCTTTCTAACCTCATAGAACATGATATTAGCTTTGGTCTTATTCATGGCTTCAATGATGTATTCCATATCATCAGAAACTAGCAAAGTTTTGGATGGAGGTGAAGAATTGGATTGAGTAGAAGATGTTTGAGTAGATTTGGAGGAAGATTCCTTACCTATTGCTTTATCTTTGGCAACAAGAGTTGATGATTTATGTTTTTGATTGGTTTGATTCTTCATTATCTGACAAAGGAAGAATGAAATCCCACATTCCATGTACTTAAACTATCTCTTCATCATCAGTTTGTTCTTCAGTTGTTGATACCTCTTCTTCCTCCACATCTGATTCAACATTTGATATTGTATTTGGAGGTTTAGGATCAGAGGGGGATTTCTTTTGAAAGGTCTAAAATATTTCCTAGAAGAAGTTTTGGCTACCTGCTTTTTAATGTCGACCATTTCATTTGACATGGTTTTAAGTACCTTTTGTAAACCTTCAAGATTGAAAGGATCTTTAGGTGCTTTCTTCTTGGATTCATCCCCGAAGGTGATCTTTTTGGATTTTCTTTCTTCTAATGAATTTTTCTTTTCTAAAGATAAAATTTATTTTTCCACAGCTATAACTTCTTTCATGTTTTAAGTCAAAGTTGGTTTGGTAGCTCTATTAACAAAAATAGTTGCATTTGAGGGAAGAGAAGAAATGTATCATTCATTTTGAACTTTAGTGCTTGGCCTCGACGTCACTGGAATTTTATTTAAAAATTTGTTAAAATAGGAATTGAAGTCATTCAGCTTTCAAATTGGAAATATCATTAAGAAGAGTGGCCGTGGAGTGGTCATATCCAAACTTCGTTAGGAACTATTCCTGAAATGCATTCCAACTATCAATGGAACCATATGGTAATGAAAAGTACCAGGATACTACTGATCCTTGTAAAGTAATAGGGAATAATCGTACAATTGCGTCTTTTGTTGGGTGTAGATTTTTACCTATTTTCTGCAGCTTCTTCCCCTAGTTTTGATCCTTTTATCCTCCAGGCCTATGAACTTTACATGATTAATTCCCAATTTTCTCACTTTTATAACCTATTCTATTGTCATGCTATTTTTCCATATTTAATTGAATAATATGATACTTTATTCCTTTTTGTGGCTAACTGGGGTGAGAATTGAAGAAGTATTTTGGGAAGCTCTTCTCGATTTCAGGTGTTTCTCATGGGAACAAGGTTATGGAGTAGACAGGCAGCACTGATTAACTATAGAGTAGGGTAGAGGAGTTCACTGTTACACCCTGAATGTTGTTATAGGTTGTTGTTACACATTGAAAGTTGTTACAGGATGCTGTTACACTACGCGGTGATATAAAGGTTCGTTGTTACACCAAGGGTGTTGTTGCCAACAATTGTTGGAACATCCCAAATCGCTATTCACTTGTAGGATGTTGTTGCACCAGAGCTGGAAAGTGTGGGTACTATTCCACATAACAACTGTTGGCATTAGGAATTGTTTATTTTGGAAGAAACAGTCCCAAGTGGTTGCAATACTAAATAATGTATATTTGTATTTAGAAATAGGTTGTAACTACTTTTATTTTTTATCAGCATGAGAATCGTGAGATTCTCATGACTGATCTGTTTATAATTTTGGGTATGTAATAACTATAAAATAAACTTGATTTCCTATGTACAAGGACACAACATATAGAAGAGTATTGTTACTCTGCTTGTGTAACTCTGAATTATTTTTAATATTAATCATTACGGTGATGCTGTTACTGCTCTTTAGCTAATTTTTTAATTACTTTTGTGTTATTCTTGTGCCCTTCTAAGGAGGATGAGCCCTCCTCTTTGGCAGGGACTGCAGTGATAGAGGTAGTGTACATTTTAGTTTCGCTAATTGTTATATGGTTTCTCGTTGTTGCGTACAAATGGTGAATTCCATTCGCTACTATTCCAATTTATATTTTTTTGTTACACTGAGTTAATCAACATAATGGTAGTAACTAGCTGGAGTAGATATTAGTGACTGCGTGGTGCGTCCTTACTTTGATAGTTGCAAAGTGTGATTTAATTATGTGGAGTGTTTTTATTTCTACATGAATGATTTGATTCAACAATTTGGTTCAACGGAATCTTTTAATGTTTTCTCCATTTCCTCATTCTTGGCTATAGTGTATCAGCAGAAACAATGCGAACTCCATTGAAACAGCAAGACCTACCCTGAGTTGACAATTAAATGTTGTAGTCTCAGTCAATTAGGATTGATTAAAACAACACTACATTTTGGCGCTATTTCCGGGGATTTTAGTTGACGGTACAGTTAGCCAAGTTGTTTATTAGATGATAGGGTGCTTCTAGTCCACAATCGCTAGGCAGTAAGACGAGAGGTAAGAACCTACGCATTTCTCTAACATACCTGGGCGGGCTCACCATTGTGACCACTAGGGCACATAGGGAATTTTGGTGTTTTGTTTAGCATGTCTTCAGCTCTTCAGTTGTTGGGCAGTAAGACGAGAGGTAAGAACCTGCGCATCAGTCTAACATACCTAGGCAGACTCACCACTGTCCAAGACTGAGACACTTAGGGTGTGAATTAATACACATAGGGTCCATGTGTGCAATTGTAGGAATTACAGAGATACGAAAACTACCCCCACTCTAATTAGTCACAGGAAAAACACGTCGTAAAAAGGAAAGGAAGAGTGTAGATTTGGGAAGGAAAAACTTTATCCAGGAACTAATCTCTAAGGCAGAAAAAGAACAGTCCAACTCTCAAAGGGATGCAAGGAAAACAGGGCCTCAAAAAGCTGTTACTCCCTTAGCAAGGGTAAAAATCTCTGATTCCTCTATCTCAGGACCATATCATTCTAAATCTAGCGCCCACATCCCTAAGATAAAGAATCCAATTCAGGAGGAGGAGGGAGAAGCTAGTAGCCAGAACTTGAGGATTGAGGGACAAGGGGAAATTGAGGGGGGACATCAAACACTTAAGATGGAAGAGCACCTGTTGGTTTATCAATACCAAGATACAGGTAGTATGGTGAAACAACCGGCCCCAAGGATACCTGAGCCATCAATCACACCTGCAAGACCATCACAAGAACAGTTTGAAGGACACCTGTTACATCAAGGGTTAGAAGGATTAGTCATGGGGGACAACAATGAGAACAATGCTAAAACAGATGCTACTATCACCACTTTTGAGTTCCCAATCAGGGATATCGGAGGTGAAGCTACTATGAAAAATATTCCTCTATCATCCTTACCATACTTCTAGGGGATGACCATGGAAGATCCAAACACCTTTCTATTTGAGTTTGATGTCTTATGCAGAAGTTATGATTATACCTCAGATGCTCTGAAATTGAAATTATTTCCTACTACTTTAAAGGGGTAGCCTTCAGATGGTTCATGGGACTGGGCTCTGCTTCTATTCGAACATGGAAAAATATGAAGGAGATGTTCTTATCAAAGTACCAAGAATATTTTAGAACTAGGGAATTAAGGGAGGAGGTATTTAGAATGACACAAAAGGAGGATGAGAGCCTAGAAGACTATGTAGAACAATTCCACTATAATCCGCATAGGTCTAAACATAGTGATTTAGACCATGAAATCTTGAAGACTATATTTATCAGAGGAATGAGGGACAATTTCCTTGACACCCTAAACCCATTAGGGAAGGGGGATATATCACAAGAACCATTCATTGAAATTGTAAAGCTTTGTCTAAGATGCTTTAGAGGATCGTATAATGGGAGGAGCACAATTCGAGATGCCTCTACCCGAATACAAAAATTTGTAGGAGGAGGAGTAACCAGAGCATAGATTAGGAATTTGTTAGAGAATTTCAAGACCGATATCCTTAGTACTTTCTCTGCCCAGATAATGACGACATAGATCAATAAGGCACAAGAAGAAGCTGACACACCTTTGGTTGTGTTCTGTCTGAATTGCCAGAAGAAACATCCTTTGAGGGAATGTGAATTTAACAACATCAACTTGTGTAATATTTGTGAGTTGAAACATTCAACAAGGAAATGTCTGGATCTTCCTACACTGAAGGTAGTACTTAGAGAGTCAAGTGAAGAAGTGTAGTCCTCTTATTTCATCGCACCATGGAGGCCATGTCAACGATGACCTCCAGGTATGTGTCAAGATTTTTCCTCTTTCAATTCGTGGAACAATGCATATAGTACTCAACAATATCCATGGAAATATCCTGCTCCTTGTTTAGTCGAGTTTCCTTCACCCTAGAACCAGTGGTCTCCATCTCCCTCTATCCAATATCCTCAATTTCAACCATATCCTTGGAATCAGTACTAGAGAGGAAATGCCCAAAATTCATCTTTACCTAGATTACCCATGCAACAACAACTACAATTATCTCCTTTTCAAACACCTACTCCTCCATTTCCGGTGCGACCCCAACTGCCTATGCAACCTAACCCAAAACTGAACAATAAAGCAGCTTAGGGCATAGAGGCTCCGACTACCTTTAAAACCTATCTTATTACCCCTGTGGAGCTTAATGAAAAAAATTGCAACTGGGCAAGGTAATTAAACCAAGTCACTCCCCCATCACTACAGAGGAGGAATGTGAACCATCCAAAAGAGATGTCAGAGGCTTTGAGGTGGCTACTATGCCTATAACAACCGATATAGAGGAAGTTGTTATGTCTGTAATAGCCAACCCATGAAGAATTGTTACTGCTATAACAACCAACCCGAGAAAGGCTGATACACCTGTAACATCTAATTCGACTGTCATAACTCAGGACCCTCCATATCCTCAAAGATTGGATGAACTTGGGATGACTTCACAGCTTGAATCTGATTTTCTTACGGAGTTGCAAAATCTACATGTATTAATTCCTCTGCTACAAGCCCTTTAAAATTTACCTATTTATGCTAAAAGAGTGAGAGATTTATGCATTAAGAAACCTGGGAGGAAGCATAAAGACCCTGCCACCATACATATGGAGAAATTATCCAAATTAATGTCTGCTCAACCTATTCTAACTAAGTATAATGATCAAAATCCTACGGTTACTTCTACATTAATGATCAGCCCATAGCTAACACGTTGATCGATCTTAGTGCTACCATTAATGTAATGACAAAGGACCTCTTTACCACTCTCGAGCTACAAGGACTTAGAGATACTCCTACTATACTTGAATTAGCGGACAGGTCCTGTGTTAAACCCTAGGGGATGTTAGAGGATATAGTGATTACAATAGCTTCTTGGAGGTATTCGTCTGACTTTCTTATCTTACAACCCAAATCCAATTTGGGGGGATAACCTTTGATCTTTGGGAGACCTTGGCTAGCCATTGCGGATGCATTTATATATTGTAGATCTGGGTCGATGGTGATCTCAGATGGCCAAGGGATAAAGAACCTTAATATTTACTGCCCAAAACCAAATGTGGATGTATACAACCATTGGTGGAATGCGGCTGAGCCTGAGTTAAACCTTTCCCTACCATTCCTCACTCTAAGGAAAGCCCAATATTTCAAATATGAGACATAAGATGACGCCATTAATGGTTTTATTAGTAACACATTTTCTATTGTGTAGAGTTGTAACTAGGGTCTCTCACACCACTAATTATCCCACATTAATAATTCAATCCGGGAACGATTTGTTATTGCAAAGAGTAGCTCAATCTGAGGCTATTTGCCCGAGTAATGCTCAGTAGTATAGTGCTCTAATGATTCGAAAGGAAACAGATGCTAAGTTGTAACTAAACTAACCCAAAAGATAGAATCACACAAGGCAGTTGATCAGTCAAGGGTACGGAAGCAATAACCCATCCCTTTATAAACTGATGAAGCCAGGAAATTAGAGCATGGACTTATAGGTCTGGGAGCTAAGCAGCATCTTGCTGAGGCTCACTACAGCCTTAGGCCTTCTCTCACACCATAAATAACAAAGGCAGGTAAATAAAACGGTGGAAAGTAAAATGGAACAGCAGTCTGGAAATGGAACAACAATAAATGGAACATCAGTAAAATGGAACAACAGTAATCAAATGGAACAACAGTAATAAAATGGAACAACAGTACTAATATGGAACAACAGTAATCAAATGGAACAACAGTAATAAAATGGAACAACAATCCTCATCCGTATGTACATGTTCTATACTACTATAGCAATATGAGAATAATAAATGATATGACTATGCTTCTGAACGAAGTAATATTGCTTGCAAGTCTCACAAATACTATTTCACATGGATCTAATAACGATAATATTCATGCTAACATTCTGTTACAGAGATAACTGAAAGATGCAACTCAAATAGATCCAATTGTACAGTGCAGAGACATGAGATAAAGAAATCATTCCGATATCAATTATAATGGAGCACAGTATATCACATAAAAGATGTATCAGATTACTTAAATAACATAAATAAACAAACCACACACAAATCACTGTATAATAATACAAAAGCAAGTGTCCTTCGGAGCCGGGCCCTTAGCTGCCAAGGGTACACTGCCTTAAGTTACTCCAGATGCAAAGACGAAATGAACACCAAGTCTTCTATATTAATCGCATCAACAAAAGTATACAAAGTCAGGTCTCAACAAGACTCAATGATCACAGTTTGTTCTGAAACTTAGAATCATAAAACAGTCATCCCTTTGCTTAATGGCGTGGTGCCTTTATATAACAGAAATGATGGAGGTATCTAGACAATCAAAAAGATAAGTTAAAGCA
>APFE030302209.1:45142-58327 GCA_000404065.3 Pinus taeda
GGATTCGCTAATCGTTCAATTCTTCTCTTTTCCTTCTTGCGCTCTCCGACCCGGTATCCCGCATTCTTTCCCTGGGCTATTCGGCTCTAATTTTGCTTGATCTCGTCCGCATCCGATGCCCTGCTGGAGGGACAACAATTATTTTCCCTTTTCTCCTTGCTTTTGATCGACAATCCCCTGTTTCCATGTCTTCTGGCATAGAAAACGTCAATTATTAGCACTTGAGCTTCCTTTGTCTATTTTGGCACATTTTATCAAAATCCTTTATCTTCTTTGAACTCATAATACAGAAAAAGTTAGAATTATTATTGAAAAACCACTAGATTGCTTGTCAAAAGCATACCTTCCAAGTGCTCCACATATTGCTTCTGTTAAAAATGTGAATGAGGAAGAAGAGGTGGATGATATATATTTTGAAAAAATGAGAACCACTTTGAATATTGACAGCAGTCCAATTGAGATAGAACCTGGATATTTTTAAAATATTAACCCCAATTTGACTGCTCATCAAAACTAACTGCTATTACAACTATTACAAAAATACAAAAAGGAATTTTATGGGACTATATGGATATGAAAGGGATCCTGTAATCTATGCACTCACCGTATTTATTTGAAGGATGGATACAAAGTAGTCAGACAACGACAACACCGCATGAACCCTGCACTAAAGGAGGTGGTGAAGGAATAATTACAAAAACTCCTGAGTGCTAATTTTATTTATCCGATATCTGACAGTCAGTGGGTGTCGCTACTCGTCATCGTTCCTAAAAAGAATGACAAGTGTAGAGTCTGTGTAGATTACAGAGAACTCAATAAGGCCACTTAAAAGGACCACTTTCCCTTACCATTTATAGATCAGGTCCTTGATACCCTTTTCAGAAATATTTTCTTTTCATTTTTGGACGGATTTAGTGGCTACGACCAGATATAGATTAACCCGCAGGATTAGGATAAAGCAACCTTTACTTTCCCTTGGGTAACCTTCACATATAGAGTACTTCCTTTTAGACTCTGTAATGTGCCAACAACCTTTCAAAGGGCAATATTGGGAGTTTTTTCTGACTTGTTGAATGACTGCCTTGAAATCTTCATGGACAATTTTACACCTTGTGGAGATGCTTTTGGAAAAGCATTAGTTAATCTAGAAAAAGTGTTGGAATGATGTGTACAGACTAATATTGCTTTGAGCACTGGAAAATGTCACATGATGATGACTGAAGGGATCACGCTTGGATACTAAATTTTTGCTGAAGGAATCAAGGTAGACCTTGCAAAAATATAGGTAATTCTAAAAATTCCAACCCCCAAAACGCAAAAAGAGATACGTAGTTTCTTGGGGCATGTAGGGTACAAGAGATTTATAGAAAAAACTTCAAAAATTGTATCACCATTATTTTCATTGCTCATGAAGGATGTTGACTTTTTGTGGACAGGGAAGTGTAAGTAGGCCTTTTTAAAGCTGAAATGATGTGTATCAACAACTCTGATCTTGCGAGGACCTAATTGGGAACTGCCATTTCACATAGATACAGATGCATCTGATATTGCTGTAGGTGTTGTTTTGGGCCAATTGGAGGATAAGAAACCTTATGCTATTTACTACATAGGAAAAAAACTAACCTCAACTGAGCTCAACTACATAGTGATTGAGAAGGAGTTCTTAGCAGTCGTGAACACCAGCAATACATTCCAACATTATATCATCAAGTATCAAGTATTTGTACACACTGACCATTCTGCCATTTATTTTTTAATGAATAAGCCAATTACCAATGGTAGGATCACACGTTGGTTATTTCTATTACAATAATTTGATATCACAATTGTCGATAAACTTGGAAAAGATAATGTCATAGTTGATTTTATTTCTAGGTTAACTATTGATAACAATTGCATTCCTATTGAGGATTCTTTCCCGGATGAATATCTCTTTGCTATTTCTACTTACTCACCTTAGTATGCGAATATAGCCAATTATCTTGCTGTAGGGAAGTTTCTATAGTATTTGTCCTCTAAGGAGAAAAGAAATATTATATAACAAAGTGCTACCTATACATGGATAGATGGGAACCTCTATCACATTGGACCAGATTTCCAGATCAAACGTTGTGTTAGAGAAGATGAGGTCTTTGACATCCTTAAAGCTTGTGATGAGGAACCTTGTGGAGGGCACTTCGCAGACAAACAGATAGGATACAAAGTCCTTTCAACAGGCTATTATTGGTCAACAATATTTCAAGATGCCATGAAGTTTGTGAAGGGATGTGATAGTTTCCAAAGGATGGGCCAACCATTGCAATAATATGAGATGCCGTTATAGCCCCCAATCGTCTTAGAACCTTTTGAGAAATGGTCCCTAGATTTTGTGGGACCAATTAAAACTTCATATATAAATAAATCTTACATCTTGGTTTGCATTGACTATGTCACAAAATGGGTTGAGGCAAAGGCACTAACTAGAGCCACATAGTAGGTTGTTTCAGACTTTCTGTTTGAAGACATCTTTGTCTAATTTGGCATACCCAGGGAGATAGTCATAGATGGAGGGACCCAGTTCACATCTCATATGATCCAGAAGTTGGTTGAAAAATATAAAATCCATCATAGAATCACAAAACCTTATCATCCACAAGAAAATGGCCAAGTAGAAAGCACTAAGAAGTCATTGAGGGGATCCTTACTAAGACTATGGCGAGCCACGGAAGAAATTGGGCCAACAAACTTCCAAAAGTGTTATGGGAATATAGGAATACATGGAGGAATACCATGGGATTCTCACCATATGAGATTCTGTATGGTAAAAACCCCTTATTTCCCATTGAGTTCAAAATCAAGACACTAAGGACAACATTGCAGGTAAATTTGGATCCATCTACAGCACAAAAGCAGAGATTGAACAAACTCAATGAATTGGAGGAGAAACGGTTAGTTGCTATCCAACAAACAAAGATTATCCAATAGCAGAGAGTTAAGTGGCACGACAGATTCATGAAGAAGAAGATGTTCATAAAGGAGATTGGGTTCTCTTGTATGAATCAAGATTTAAAGACTTCAAGAGTAAGCTATGCACCAGATGGCTAGGTCCCTATGAGGTAGATGAAGTCTTTGACAATGGGATTGTAAATTTGGTGACCATCTGTTGGGACTCACAATTGACCTATTTTTGACCTTATCTTTTGCCGTATAATTACCCTTTTTGCAGTCATAAGCAAAAGCTTTTATTTCATAATGACATATTAACCCCAAGGTATGAAGTAACCTTCCGCAAGTCTATGTTTAATTGTTTATTTCATATTTGTGAATATCTTTATACTTATCCTTGGAAACGCTGACTAAAATTGTCAAATAATTGTCATAATCTTGCAGGAGTTATAATGAATAGTTGCTGTAACACTAAAAACAGCAACTACGCAGTTGCTGCAACACCAGAAACAGCAACTACATAGTTGCTGCAACACCAGAAACAACAACTACGCAGTTGCTGCAACACCAGCAACAGTAATTACCTAAAGCAAGCTATTTTGTAACAGCAACGGACAACAGATGGCAGCTATCTAGAGAATTGTGACGTGGCATAATCAAGCGGAAGTCTAAAGAAAAAGCATACAGTCAGCACGAACAGCATGGGGAAATGGCGAAGGAATATGACGATCCCGAGAAGACAGTCACAATTAGTTATTCGTCGTGTAACAGCTAAGGCTCCAGAAAAGGATGCATTATCATATTGTTGTAACAGCACTCTGAATTGCTTATTTTTGACAAAATGGGTTAACTGAATAGGCTGTAATATTCTATTGTAATAGATGTCTCCTCTATAAAGAGGAGACATCTACATGAAACGGGATGTCTATGGTCGGTCTGTAACTAAGATTCTGAGAACACCAGCAAATCTGAGTTCTATTGTATTTAATCTTTTTGGCAGATGAATATACAACTATTTTGAGCACTTAATTCCGTCTTCGTCTTCCCGGGGAATCTTGTGAGAAGGACTGGGCCCACCTTCCTCACAAGATTCACCCATTTACTTTCCTGTCGATTGCGTAAGTGTGCAGTAAGTTCTTTTCGGTACTCTGTGTGGATTTGACAGCATTACCTCTGGTATTCTTTGCTTTACTAGTACTCTGTTTCATTGCTCTTTGAGTTGTTTCTCACCGGTGAATAAGAGTGTTGTGTGCATCAGTAATTCTGATTATAGGGGCAGGTGCTGAACGTCCCCATCTGGAGGATAGGGTCCTGATCCTCTGCCAACAGAGCATCCTTTATTTTACTTTTCGAATTTGTAATTTTAATCAATTGTTTTCACTTTAACCATTCCTGTAATGACATAGCGTAAGAATTACGTATACTACAGCTTTCAATGCTTTTAGACTTTAAGTACATACAGTACGCAGTGCCTTTGAAATAAAAAGACTTTCCCTGGTCGACAATTAATGTGGTACTTGAATGTTTAATTTATAACCAATTCAACTAGCCAACAGCACTCTGCCTTGAGGCAGCCACATTTGGCACATTTTGACAAGTATTTGGAGATTTAATTTTTGACAGGGAAAATGACCTCCAAATTGCAAAATTCTAGTTGTGTTGGAATGTATACTCAAAGACCTTTCCAACGAGATATCCTGCACCCAATGTGGACACCAGGAAGATCTCCAAAAAGCATCTGAAAGTCGTGCTATGCATAGGGCTCAAGCGCGCTACGCGTCAGGACGCATAGCGCGCCGCGTGCTACCCTTAAGTTGGGGAGGTCCATTTCAAGAAAGGTTTGAATTTTTTGATTTTTCATGACAAAATATACTTGCAAAGCCACTTCCAAGAAGTTTCATGGAGATTTGAGCCCCCAAAAGGTCAAAAAGCAAGCAAAAAATGACCTTCTGTCACTTTTTGGACACACAGAAAACAGTCTTCGGAGATTGCAATTTTGGAAGGGCAAATGGCCAGCAAATTGAGAAATTCCAGTTGGACTGGAGAGTAGACATCCAGAACTTTACAAAAAGCCCACTTGTGCCTCATTTGGATGTCGTTCGGTGCCTCAACAGTGGCCTGAAAGGCACGCTACGCGTAGAGATTTGGCGCGCTACGCCTTGGGAAAATTTGCTAGTTTTGCACCTTCAGCTCAGGAAAACGCAACATTAACTAGTTTTGACTTGCTGGTGGGATTTTTCATCCTCTTTGATGTAATTAATGTAATTTCATGTTGACATGATACTTTTTTACCTATTCTAGAAGATTCATTCATAAAATGGCAAAAAATTAATGAATGAATTGGTTTCCTAGCTTATAGAGGCAAGTTGTTTTGATTGCCTAGATTGTAGTGCTCAGTTTAGAATTGGTTGAAACAGCTCCTAGAGTGAGGAGCTATACCACTACAGGTTAGGGAATGGGTTGGCTTGGTCTATATATGTAATTTTTCATCCAGTAGTAGAGGTTGGACTCTTGGGATAGTTTTGAGACTATATTGTACATATTTTACCAGCATTTTTGGCAAAGGAAGACCGGGGTTTTGCAGCACTACTTGGGATCCATGTGGCTTTATGTCTTGATGGTGTTTTTCTCTTAGTATTTGTAAGTTGTGTATGTGAATCATTATCTCTATTGAATCTTCTCTTATTAAGCAAATGAAGTGTTAAGGTAGAATCCATAAAATTGCTATGCTCTGCCTTTAAATTTGTTTAATATTGTATGTTTTCTTCAGTTTAAGGAGAATCCTTGAGACCCCTTGCCCTCCTTAGCCTCTCACCGATCTGATCTATCCATATCACCTACTTTAAGGCATCAAAACAATTGCCTATCTTTCCCCAAGTGGACCTCTGCAAAAACTGTGCCTCATTCTTGCACCCAAAATTGTCTTTCCCTTGATTTCAACAAAATCATAAAAAAGTCAATCCTAAACTCTTTGTACTTAATACCTAGCTTAAAATCAGTCATCAATTCGGTCATCTCGAGCCTTTTTGATTACCTTTTGCCGAGTTTGACCCGGAGAGAGCCCTCTCCTGTCCTCGTAGGGCTAGCTACGAGGCTGAGCGTGGTTTGATGTGGCCTTGAGTCTTGCCTTATTTCAGACTAAGGCAGATTTGAGCGCTAACATAGTGGCGACCATACTGGGGAAGAACTGGTTTGCTTGTTAGTGTTATTTGATTTATAGCTACAGACATAGCCTGAAGTCACGCCAGGTAGCCTTCGAACTGCACATTGCTCTGCGAGTGCACAGTAGATAAACGTTGCTTCAGTCGATCGCCGATGTAGCATGTAATTGTAAAACTTAACTTATAAATTGCCCCAGTACATTTATCAGGTTCAGATCTGATGGTTGATGGTGAACAACGGTCAGACATCATAAGGCTGAAATCATTCACCTGGCGACTCCATTCACTGAACAATCCAGAAATTGATGCTTCATGGTGACTTCACTGCAGGGAGATCAACAACTGTGAGATTCTCAAGATGGACCGAATCATGAGAAGATATGCTCCCATCAGCCGAGATCACATTCCAGGTTTTCCGAATAAGATGTTCAAGGTAGATTGGTCAAGGAATCTGCCTACATTTAACAATGATGGTAAGAAAGATGTTGCTTTACATCTGGTTAGATTTCATATGCATATTTGCAAGTTGAAAGTGGATTTTCCTGAAGATTGCTTGATGAAGATATTCCTCGCCACTCTCGAAGGTGAAGCCCAATTTTGGTATGAAAATTTGCCGCTGGCCTGTATTTACTATTTAAAGGATTTTCATGCTTTGTTCATTGAAAGATATCAAGTATCTTACCCATCATTAAAATTAGTTCATGACTGTTGCAAACATGATTTACTTTTATTGAAAGCCTTGAGAAATATTATGAAGATGATAATTTCATGGATGATGAGATCATGGAAGCCCTATATGAAAATCCATTTCAGCAGCATAGAGATGATCAGGAAATTTTGCAGCAGAATCAAGATCAGCAGGTTGAAGATGGCCACATGGCTGAAAATGATGAAAGAGAGAATGTTCTTTCAGATCCGCCCATAGGAGAAGACATCATGCTGATAACTCAAGTTTCATTTGCAGATTTCGATAGTGACCAGTCAGTTGTTTTAGATCTACATTCAGATTGTGATGACCAAGCATATCTTATGTTGAAGCCCATCAAAGAGAACTTAACTGTTGAAGACATCTGGAATGTAGAAGACACAGTAATGGATCCAAATGTTCTCAGTCATACTGTTAGTCCATCATTAGAACAAAGCCTTTTTGAGGAGGTGATCTCGTCATTTCATGGGCAACAAGATGGGATATTTGTTCAGGTAAGTGAGAAATCTTCTTTTGATAACTCAGTGGTAACTGATAATTTGATTGCCATGTCATATGAAGACAATCACTGTTTGAGCAAAAGAAAACAAAAGGTATTGTCTCCTTTGTCTGAAGATGAAATAGATCAACTCTTGAAAGGTCATGTTTCAATCGAAGCTACAGCAGATTTGCAGTGCACACATAATCAGGAAAGTGTTGGTGAAACTTCTTCCTCTTTTGAAAATGATGACGGTCTTGTAATCAATTTTATAGATCAGCAAACAGATAATACTTTCTTTCACAAAAATGATAAGGCTGTCATGTTTGATAATCTTGAAGATTGTTTTTTGTTTAAGAATGACCTAGACCATGAAGATGAGGAGTATGAGCTTGAGAGAGACAATATGCCAAGATTTCTCGTGGTAAAGGAACCTACAGCTAACACTCAGATGGCAGAAGCACATACTTCTTTTTGCATTCCTATCCCTCGGAAATCAATTGTTCTTTCAGATCAGAATGAAGGGAGTACTTGTACTTTTACTGTTGTTTCTCAAGACAAGATAGTGCTTCAAGATTATCAAGATCCCTTCAGCATCCTTTTGCAAGCACTAGAGAAGATAAATGTTGTCTGGTTCGTTATCATAAGCCTTGGTTTCAGTGGTTATTTTGAGTTGCTTACATGTACATCGTTCCGCCTGCTCGAGAAAAGTGAGAGAAGAAATTTTATATGTAGCCATCTATTGGATTGGTTACATTGGAAATATCATTACACATGATTGTACATTTTTCATTAGTATGCAGGTGGTTGTCATCATGATTTGAAGCCCTAAAATATTTATGGAATGGTTCCTTTTTCCAAAAGCTTTGTAAAGTCTTGTTTTAAGTCAGTCATGAGTCGTTTGTGTTTGGTCTATTGAGTCAGTTTTTTCAAGTTATTTCATTTGGCCATCAAGTCAGTTTGAGTCAAGTTTCAGTCAGTTTTCAGTCAAGTTTTCATTCAAAAAATGTGTCAAATGTTTTGTGTTATCCGTTCTAATAATGACTCCATCGCCCAATGAGTGAAGGCACTGTCTAGCTCTTACAGAGATCTGCGGTTCTTGGCATCTCCAAGGAGCTACCATACCCATTGGAGCCAATGTTAGTGTCAGTCTTTCGAGCCTTTCTCCAGTGATCAAATATGCTCTTACAAAGTGGTCTCAGAGTGTCAAGGTCAAATTTTGTCATTTCAAAGAGTCTTCAAGCAAAAATTGGTCACTAGGCATTAGGTCTAGGGTTTGCTTTCACTCCTTCTAAGGTTGTCCAAATGTCGGTCTATGTCACTATTTATCTGAGTCTATCATCATTCATAGGGTTTTCATTATCATGTCAATGTCTAAAGAGTCATTTTACGCCTTGTTCATGCTTCAGTTGCACCTAGGTAAGGTCATTTCCCTCTCCTAGGGTTTTGAAGGCAATTTCTCTTGGACGGTCAAATCATCAGCGAAAATTTTATCCAGATGTTCATACACCTTCCCCTATCCTTCATTACCTTATTAAACACTTCCCATCCCTTAGATCCACCAAATTCCTCATTTTTGCGCAAACCCTAGTTTCTTGCTACAACCTGGCAATTTTCTAGGTTGGGCCTGTGTTTTTCCCTTTTTGACCCCTTCCCCTCACTTTATCTCCGCAATTCCACTTTTCCCTGCTTCCTAACTTCCTTCCCTACTCCCCAAAATTTCCTCAAGAATTTAGAAGCCTCCTATTCCCTTCATTTCGCTTCATTTCGACGAAATCTCTTGTTCCACACATCGGCGTTGGTTTTACTCAAATGATGTTTCTGAGAAATCAAAGATGAATTTGGGAACACTGAGAGAGGTTTTTGTCCATAAAATTCCAAAAACGAAAAACCTCCTTCACATTTTACACAGGTGTCATGGTTTTAGAGAAATGTCAAACATATCGTTGCCTCAGGAGAATTGAATGCACCTCTCGAGTGACCTTGGGAAAATCAATTTTTCTCCTAGCCTCGTTGGCCAAATGACTTTCTTGATGATTCAAATGATAATGAGACACAAAGTTATTTCCAATTAGCTATCATAAGCTCAATGTGTAGTTGAGGAAGGCATTCCAAAGTTGACTGCAACAACACTTTGCCTTGAGGCACCCTCATTTGGCACATTTTGGCCAGTCTTGGGATATTTGATTTTAAACAGATAAAATGAACTCCAAACTGACAAATTCTAGTTTTTTTGGAAATTATACTCAAATACCCTTCCAACACGCTATCCTGCGTCCTATTTGGACACCCAGAAGGCCTCCAACAAGCATCCGAAAGTCGCGCTACGCGTAGGGCTCAGGCGCGCTACCCTTAAGTTGGGGAGGTCCATTTCAAGAAAGGTTTGCATTTTTTGGATTTTTCATGACAAAATACACTTGCTCCGCCACTGCCAAGAAGTTTCATGGAGATTTGAGCCTCCAAAAGGTCAAAAAAAAAGCAAAAAATGACCTTTTGTCACTTTTTGGACACACAGAAAGCAGTCTTTGGAGATTGTGATTTTGGAGGGGAAAATGACCACCAAAATTGAGCAATTAAACTTGGGCTAGAGAGTAGAAATCCATACCTTTCCAACAAGCCCACGTGTTCCTCATTTGGATGTCGGAAAGTACCTCCAAAGTGGCATGAAAGATGCGTTATGCGTAGAGATTTGGCGCGCTACGCGTTGGGAAAATTTGCCAGTTTTGCACCTTCAGCCCAGGAAAACGCAACATTTACTAGTTTTGACCTTTTGGTTGGATTTTTCATCCTCTTTGATGTAATTAATGTAATTTCATGTTTACATGAAACTTTTTTACCTATTCTAGAAGATTCATTCATAAAATGGCAAAAAATTAATTAATGAATTGGTTTCCTAGCTTATAGAGGCAAGTTGTTTTGATTGCCTAGATTGTAGTGCTCCGTTTAGAATTGGTTGAAACAGCTCCTAGGGTTAGGAGCTCGACCCCTAGAGGCTAGGGAATGGGTTGGCTTGGTCTATATATGTAATTTTTCATTCAGTAGCAGAGGTTGGACTCTTGGGATAGTTTTGAGACTATATTGTACATATTTTACCAGCATTTTTGGCAAAGCAAGAGCAGGGTTTTGCAGCACTACTTGGGATCCATGTGCCTTGATGTATTGATGGTGTTTTTCTCTCAGTATTTGTAAGTTGTGTATGTGAATCATTATCTCTATTGAATCTTCTCTTATTAAGCAAATGAAGTGTTATGGTAGAATCCATAAAATTGCTATGCTCTGCCTTTAAATTTGTTTAATATTCTATGTTTTCTTCAGTTTAAGGAGAATCATTGAGACCCCTTGCTCTCCTTAGCCTCTCAACGATCTGATCTATCCATCTCACCTAATTTAAGGCATCAAAACAATTTCCTATCTTGCCCCAAATGGACCCCTGCAAAAACTGTGCCTCATCCCCGCACCCAAAATTGTCTTTCCCTTGATTTCAACAAAATCATAAAAAGTCAATCCTAAACTCTTTGTACTTAATACCTAGCCTAAAATCAGTCATCAATTCGGTCATCTTGAGCCTTTTTTATTACCTTTTGCTGAATTTGACCCAGAGAGAGCCCTTTCCTGTCCTCGTAGGGCTAGCTACGAGGCTGAGCGTGGTTTGATGTGGCCTTGAGTCTTGCCTTATTTAAGCCTAAGGCAGATTTGAGCACTAACAGTTTTCATGCTGGTTGTTCCTATCACACGGTCGCTGGCATGGGAGTCTTTGTTTGATTAGGAGGGGCAGGAATGGAAAATTCTGGTCTAGGAGCATCAAGGATTTTATCGTAGAGCTTGCCAGACTAAGTATAGATCAAATCTAGATATTGTGCATGAGAAATAACTTTCTCATCATTGATGACTCCTCCCTTTGCCACATATTCTGTAATAGAAGGTAACAATGACTTAATAAACCAAACAGCCAACAACTGATCAGGAACATATGTTCTTACCATTCTACGACGACGTCGCCACTCATGAATATGATCGGATATGTGAGTGGTTGTAATTTTCTTGAAATTGGTAAGAAGCTCTGTTCCCATTTCATACCTTATGGGTAACTGAAAATGGGTTAAAAAGGTTATGGCTAGGGTACTAAAGTTATCAAACGAAGCTCTAGGGAATTAGATATACCATTTTGTTGTCGGACCAGTTAATGTTCACTGAAAAAGGCAAAACCTGATTGAATCATCATTGTGAGTGTTTGATGAACACTACAGATGAAAAGTCATCACATGCTTCGATGGGTCTTCACCCAGATTTCCATTAAATTTAGGAATATCTGATGGAAGTCTATGCGAAATCAATAGCCACCAAGGGGCATAAGCAATTGGATTGTTCGTTAGTCGATTTAGGTCCAGTAACTCTAAAGTCACCATGAAAGGAAACTGTTGATTCAAGCTCGGCGAAGCATACCGAGGATAAGATGGAATTGCCTTTGTAGTTGGCCTTTGCATACTAGCATAATGCATTTGATGCTGGTAACTTTGGTAACATTGATGGGCATGACCTTCATGATATGATTGATGTTGACTGTTTTGAATATACGGCTGCCCATTACTTGCAAAGACTTGTTGCTCAGATCCTCGGTAAGCTTGTTGGAATGGCAGTTATTGGTATTGCACCAGCCATGGTTGTGATGCCATGAGCTATTGTCCAGTACTAATTGTTTGACCAATATGAGGGGTAATGGTCCCCGTTCGATCCGGGGTCATTCCACTAGTTGGTGATTACGATCACATTGTAGGGAAAAGAGGTTCTTGCATTACAACCTGAGAAACCTGAGGTTGGCATACAATAGGCAACGCTTGTACTGGTGACACTGGCACAATAGCCGGCGTAGTGGGGATATTTGACATAGCTAAACTTTGTTGCATCGAGTATACAACCCTTGGTTGTTGAGGCAGTATTGGTACCCAACCACTAGATGTAATTCCATCATAACCTAAATTCTGTTGTGAACTCTCGTATGGTTGTTCTCCTGGAGAAGACAATGAAAGGGTATACTACCCTCCATACGGCGGTAACCCAGTGCTCAAAGGAATGACTTGCCTTTGGGGACCAGATTGCCCAAATTCACACTGCGAAGGATCAATTTGTTGAAACTCAACATAAGAGATTCCAGATATTATTCCAGACAAACAAACAGGAACAATCCATACTGTCGAAACAACACCTGGATGGACTCCATCCAACAATTGAGAGCTAGTTGGGATAGACAGCACGCCGGTGAACATTGTCGGAGTAGCAGCAGGAAGTTCTGCTGCTGCTATGCCGGATGACATAGTCTTAGATGTCGATGGTTGTTGAGACATGATCCCAACTCCGAATTGCGATGGAGTGCTAGATGGATGATCTTCCACAATCTCTTCTATGGAAATCAACCCATGCAAAATGGGTAGACCGTTAGGTCCGTAAAATATTTCCGGTGCCGGAGAAGGTATAGGTTCTGCAACGACAGATGTTTGGAGGATAACACCTTCTGAATCAGCTGTAGATGGAGCCGGTTCAAGAATAGAAGCGTTTACAGTCACACTAGGATCAGTTGTAATGTCCTTTTGTGGCTGCGGAATTTTTTCTGTAGATGCAGGGATACTAGAAATGTTAGGAGTAACCGGAGTCTCTAAGGATGTCAGAGTACTTGTTCCAACTAAACCAGGGGACTTCGATTTGGTTAAACGAGTTCGCTTTGTCTGGAATAGTTTCATTTCCGGAGTCAAAGACGGTTGACTCGTAAGCCTTTGCAAACGATTGGGTTTCGATTGAATTTCTTCCATGATTGCGGATTACTCGATCAACTCAAAATAAAGGGGGAAATGATTCCAAATTAAATGAATTTTAGACGCTTTGACACAACTTGTTTTTTCAATTTTTAAGAGTCGAGAAAA
>APFE030302217.1:0-13231 GCA_000404065.3 Pinus taeda
GATAAGTGGATGATTAGTCGAACAGACATGCCAGAGAAAGGATGGCGACCTCAACAATGCTAACAGCCAAGTCTGGAGTCATCTGGAAGGCTGGCTGTTAGAACAAACTCACCTAAACAGGATCAGCGCGGGTGCAAAACTAGGCTGGCACGCTAGCATCACAAATCAATTATAGAAAAGGTCTAGTCAGCACTCAATGATACAAGTGGAGGGTTCGTTGTCCGTGAAATTGGACCAGCACGGAAAACACGTCTGCTTTCGCGCTGGCAGTGCAGCAGTTACATTATCCTCTGCCAGTCAGCGCGGTTATTTAATGAACAGTCGCGATGATTCAATTAACTTAGGCAGAGAGGGTTTTTAGCCATTTCAGAGGGCATGGTCAAGGTGAATGTGACTTTATGGTATAGTAGGGAGACTGACATGATGGCATTGACATTTTACTGTGTAACAGGCTATGATCAAGCGGATGGTCGTATATTTGGCAACAGGTGCAAATGTCACATCATAGTCTATACCTTCCTTCTGGGAGAAACCACGAGCAACAAAACGAGCCTTATACTATTCTGTACTTCCATCTGTTGCAACTTTATCTTGTAAGGCCATTTTGAAGTAACAATTGTCTTGTCCAGGGGTCTAGGAACTACTTCCCAGACATCATTCTCCATAATGGTCATAGCATCCTTCCATACTTGATGCTTGACAGCATCTGAGAATGATGAAGGCTCATTTTGTATGATTGTGCTCATACTGGTCAGGTATCCCTGATACCTGTTGGGTTTCTTACTTTCACGAAAGGTTCCTCGGGGTGCAGCGTGTTTTTCAGAATCATCAAGTATCCCCCTAAGCCATGAAGGCCTCTTCTTGGAAGAGGAAGGCTTAGGTGGATAAATAGGATCCATCGGTTCTTCCACATTAGGCATTGTTACATCATCTACCCATAGAGACAGCTTCCACAATCATACGGTACCACACCATTCTGCTCTGGAGTATGTGGTGTAGTAGTCTCCCTCTTAATGCCAACCTCAGGTATGCCTGAGTGAACCAACTGTAATATATTGGAGGTCTTTCTTAGGCTTGAGGGGAATGGTCCCCTTTTGAGCTTTCCTTCGCACATCCCAAACATACACCTTATTTTTCTACTCGGAATTTGGGCATCCCTGTTACCATATGTCTTACATCGGGTATATCTTTGTAATGAAGGTGGGCAAACCTCCAATGCCAAAGTTCGGACTAAAGAGATGTGTCATAAGACATGACACCTACATGACTTTCATCGACCTGATATAATGAATCAACACGAAACCCAAGAGTAAAGGCATCTTTAACATTATTTTTCAATACATGTACCTTGCCATCGCTGAAGGTTACCTTGTAGCCTTTGTCTTCCATTGTTGAGATGGACACCAGTTTCTTTCAGAGGTCAGGTGCATTTAATACATCCTGGAATTTCTAGCCTTCTTGAATGGTTTTCCTCTTCCTTGATTTCCAACATTCCTTTTCCCTTTGCTATTGAATTTTCCATCCCTTCGATTACCATGAGAGGGATTTTGATCATCATCACGGTGAGAGTCCTTTCTATCAGGGCATTCCCTTGCATAGTGACCTACTTTATTGCAAATGTAACATCATCCTTTTCTTCCTCCCGTAGATCCAACCTTTCTTTTCGATTTAGACTAGGAATTATTTCTTTTCTTAGTATGAGAAGAAAAGGCAGCAGGAGGACCTTTAGGCAAGGGCATTTCTTGCTCTTCTACCCTTGTTTCTTTTAGAATGCATCTAGCCATTAATTCCTTGAAACCAAGAATTAAATGATTGTTTTGAAGAGTAGTCCTGAACACGTAACATTCGGATGGTAATCCTCTAAGAGTTGTGAGTGCCATTTCCCTATCAGTAATAGTCTCCCAATGGATAGGGGATCGTTCTTGATCTCAATGATTCTTAAGAAGTATGCTTGCATACTCTCATCTTTACCCTTATTGATTTCCCTCAGCTTATTTCCAAGAATCAAAACTTGATTTGCATCATTAACTTTAAATAAACTCACCAGTCTATTGTAGATTTCCTTGGAGGTGTTCAGGTCAGAGATGTAGGCCACCAAGTGCTTGTCGATAGAGTCCCGGATGATCTTCTTTGTTTTGACTTCTCTGGTTTTCCATTTGTACCTGGCAGCAGTGGATGCATTTGATGGAGGCTCAACAATATTGCCTCTCACATGGTCCAACACTCCTTGTTCTTCAGGATAGCCTTGCCTATCTTCTCTTTAGTGATTGCTCTTGATCTTGCTCAGGCTTTGTCTTTACCTCAACTCTGATACCATGTTAAGTTATGGTATGTTCTATGCTTATAATAGTTTACTTCTTTTTCTTATTATATTCCACAGATTAGAAATCACATGCACATAAAGTAAAGTGCAGATAGAACATTAAACGATCGATAGAAAACAAGCCAAGACAAGAGACACAAGATGTGGTGGCTAGCCAGGGACAAACCTTACAATGTGTGGGGAAACCCTTTGATCAAATCTTCTTTTATCTTCAATAATTCAGCAGAGAGAAATAGTACAATAAATCTGATTTATATCAACAGTAGCAAACCCTAGATCAGCGCCATCAGCATTAGCGGCTTCATCGTCAAACTGGGGCAGACAATATCTCTCAAATCGACCATCGGATCGACTTGATTCCACCACCAAAAGTTGCGGCTTCCAGAGGAGGTTCAGATGAACCTACAACACAGTTCAAATGAGGAGATATTCTGGTCCACGTAGGTCAAACTTCACTTCTGCAGTTGCAGCTTCAGTTTCAACAGCTTCCTTCAAACTAGGGCAGTCGATATCTTGCAAACCGTTTGTCGGATTGACTTGATTCCACCACCAAAAGTTGCGGCTTTCAGAGGAGGTTTAAGATGAACCTATAGTGCAGTTCAAATGAGGAGATATTTTGGTCCACGCAGGTCAAACTTAACTTCTGCAGTTGCAACTTCAGTTTCAGCAGCTTCTTCAAACTAGGGTAGTCGATATCTTGCAAACTGTCCGTCGGATTTAACTGATTCCACACCAAAAGTTGCGGATTTTCAGAGGAGGTCAGATGAACCTACAATGCAGTTCAAGATGAAGGAGAAAATTTTGGTCCACGCAGGTCAAACTTTAACTTCTGCAGTTGTAGCTTTAGTTTCTGCAGCTTCCAGCTTCACAATGTGTGAGGGAGAGACCCTTTTCTGCGCAGTAGAGAAGAGACTCTTTTCTGCGCAGTAGAGAGAGAGAGATGTGAATGAGATTGAGTGAGTGCAAATGAGGAAAAGTCCTCCTATATTTTATATACACAATGTTGGTGTTTGAATAGATGCGACTGTTGGGCTTCTGAGCCTACATGAGTTGTAAGTCGGCTTGATAATAATTCCATAATCAAAATAAATTCATATCTCCATGAATACTTATCGGAATCGGATGATCTTTAGATCAATCCTACACCTCTCGATGAGAGGAATCTAATGAACATATTATTAGCCATGAATAAGATGACCCGTATGAAGTTTGGCCCTAGTTTCCAATTTTAACATCTTGGCTAGTTGTGGTGAAGCCAACAAGATCATAGAAGAGTTGGGCATGCATGCATAATGATTGCTGAAACCATAGTCAAACCAATGGGGTGTGGGAGTATATAGGAAATCTGGGATGAGATCAATAGGAAAGATGAGATGTTGGCCCAATTAAGGAAGATGATGGACCAGTACCATATTCATACTTATCATAGAGACATTAGGGGTGCACATGCCATGAGGGTGAAGCCATTTACACAATGTTGGGAAAGTCGATAGAATCAAGGCACTAGACATCCTCAAAAGGAGTGGATAGGATTCAAGACTTGGATAGTTAGAGGGTGCGACCAAGAGGCGATCCTGCTGGTGGAGACCTGGCTTTAGATATCAGGAACCTGAGGAGGATATTGAGCATCAGGTTGATGGCACGCAGGAGGAGCATGTAAATATACCTAGAGTGATGCAGGATTCACCCTTGTTAGAGATTCCTTTGATAGCTCCGATTGACACCTTGGGGAAGAGAGTAGAGCATACACCCATAGCGCCATCCATTGATGAGGTGCCATCCATTGTTGAGGTGTTCAGGGATGTGTTTGAGTTTTCAAGTGATAGTAGCCTACACCAAATTGGTGAGGTGCCAGGAGGCATATCCATTAATGAGGTGCCAATAGGTACAAAGGGATCCATAACTGTGACAAAGATTTTTGATGATCATTGCCCACAACAGATTTGATGACTTAGGGTTAGCCTTTCAGCATTGGGGAAGAAGGGCAAGATAGTCTGGGAGGCCATTCTACAGTAGAAAGAGGAGATGGAGGGCATGAGAACAATTTGTGCCAAGTCAGTGGCCAAGCTGACTCACGTTGGGGAATGGTTGGATTCCCTAATGGTACAACTATAGGAGTACACATTGGAGTGTCAGAGCAACCCTTTCAGGCATACATAGATGGGGCTTGCAGAACTATTTGGTTACCTCTGCAAATTGAAGAGAGAGAGGTAGAGTTACCGAGTCATATCTCATGTGTTGATCAAGACAGTGAGATGAGGCAACATGAGCTATGTAGGGCGCACCATTCGCATGTTGAGGTTGTTGCATGTACAGGTACACGTGCATTCAATCCTTCCTTTGGGGTTGGATGGCGAGATATTATGAGTTGGTACCTAGTGTTGTGGGCTAGACTTATGGAGATGGTCGTAGTCCAGAGTGAACCCAAATAGGGGCTTTCAGACATTGAGGGTGTTGGAGGTCTAGGATGGCATTGGGATCCAGGTGGGGCTTCCTATCAGATACTAGAGATGCAAAGTGGCTATGGCACTGGTGAGATAATTGATCTAGTGATTGAGTGCATACATTCCTTACGGGAGTTCCAGTGGACGCCAGTGGCCAGGTGATATGTGAGTAGACTTGATGGGTTGTCCCAACATGTTGGTTGTGCATGGGGTCGTAGGATGAGTAGCATACTCTGGTAGGCGCTTGTCGGAGGAGGTGGCATCAATAGACCACCAGATAGGGCATTGTATGGAGACAATTCTGTCCCATCGATGTATTGGCCACTAA
Source organism: Pinus taeda (assembly GCA_000404065.3). Lineage (NCBI taxonomy): Eukaryota > Viridiplantae > Streptophyta > Pinopsida > Pinales > Pinaceae > Pinus > Pinus taeda. Next base: position 5,096 of record APFE030302217.1, read on the forward strand.
GGCTACCAAGGATTGACATAATAGCAATATTCCCCTTATCATATGCGGAGATAGACCACTCAAGTCTACTAGGATAGATGGTGGGTTCACTAGCAGGGTGGCATATGCATTGGCACATATGGGATACTAGATGTTACAAAATGGTACGATAGTGAGCATTGGTATCTAGTGGTGCCCGGATTTGTACCACGGAGTTCAGTTCTATGCACAGGAGTGCAGGGGCATGTTTTTGTGTACAACATAATATGATGGTGCATTGTAGGTTGTTGGAGTGTTGCCTCTGGGGATACCCCTGTGGGGGATAACTGACTTTCCCTTGGGTTTAGCACACCTAAGTTTGGAGAGTGGGTTGGTCACAGGGCTGATCGTGAGCTTACATACGAGTGCTTGGATATACCCATTGGAGCCCACACGTTTATCACTCTCCAACATTGCACACTGACACAAGGGACTTGGGTATTGTTTCTTGATGCCCTTATAACAGGCGACAAGACCCGAGAGGTTCATCGGAGCTAGTTGGACGAGACACAGTGCATCATGAGGGAGGCTTTTCTTATGTGGCATATGGTTAGAGCATGAGTTGGCAGGTGTAGACTTAGGGATGGTTCGATCTTCTAGAGAGGTAGCACATGCTCCACCCTTGAGCCCACACTTAGGGATAAGCACGACCTATTTTGGGCAAGACACTCTGAGGAGTCTTAGGGGCATATATAACGGTTGGTTGACCTTTCTAGCAGTTAGATGTTTAGACTCCAAGCAGTATTGGGGAGCGCCTTCAGTGTTGAAAATTGCAACTAGGTTCGGTCTTCATAATATTTTATGTACTTTGATTTTATGTATCTAATGTAAAAAGAAAAAGAAAAGTTATTATTATTATTATTTCTATAGCATGGGTTTCCATCTTAAAGATTAATTTGTTCTAGGTCAAAGCACCCATTGTGTGCTTCTAGGTTTCTTCATAGAGTCAAGAAGTCATAAGAGATTGTCACATGTATTAGACCCTACTAGGAATTGTTTAACAAGTTGTTGTAGCGGCTGCAACACCCTCCAAAATTTTGGCCTGCATCCAATTTTAGAGCCTTCCTTGGGTTTTTCCTTGATGTTTGCAAGCACTTGGGCTCATCCTGTGAGCTCGTGTTGAGTTTTTGCACCATCCTCGCTTGACTGTTCAACATACGTCTTTTTGCATGTTGGTCACAATGTCATGCTTGTAGTCATGTTTTGGCCATGCACAAGGTTCGCCTTCGTGTGTACAGGTGTTTGCTACATAAACATTTGTCGCACTCACACACGAAGTTGTATGCACTGTTGCGCAAGCATCATCATGGTCGTTCAATGATCTATCACAAGTGTCGCGCTTGTCGCTCACACCGTCGGTCAGTCACACTGAGTATATGTTGTCTTGTTGGGTCGAGGTGTCTTGTCATCAAGTCATGTTGAGTGTGTGTTCATGAGGTCATGCATGTACGAAGTCACTTGTTCACACACCTAGTCATTTTGTTGAAGCTTTGTTGACCGGATTATCATCCAACAACCAAACATCCGTTGAGCTGCATTGCGCAGTTTCAACTCTCAGTGATTATGGACTGCTGCCCAGAATTGCACAGAGATTGAGGCTGCCTTCCAAGCTGTCTGCACTGCGCAACCCTGGAATCGACTCGACCGATTGTCACCTAGAACAGTGCAAAAGTTTCCCAGCAAGCCATTTTAATCTGTGTTGCCCGCAAGCACATCAACCGAGCCTCCAGTTGGTCAACCAAAGAGTTTGACTGGGCAGTATCCCCAGGACTCACTCCCCCAAAAAATTGCACAAAAGCTGAAAAGCATGCCCACTCTGCTAATTGAAGAAACTGCGCAGACATGTTGAACAAACACACTGTGTCCGTCACTATCTCCCTAAAAAAATTACGCAGTTTTTCCAACGTGTCACCCAGTCAACAGACCTGCTGCTTGCCCGGAAAATTGCGCAGTTTTCATGAGAAGTTCCCCAACTGCTCAACATCTTTCTTAGCTCAGAAACTACGCAAGGATGTCCATCAGACCAGCGTCCCAGCATTGCGCAGTTTTTGCTAGCAGCAATCCCGCAACCCATTGTCAGCTCCCTGGAAAAATTTCATAGTTTTTGTCACAACACTCCTGTAGCTCGCTGCCAGCTCTGCAAAGAAATTATGCAGTTTTTGTTGCCAGTCCCCCTCTACTGCCTGCACTGCCTCCCTGAAAAAATTGCGCAGATCTGCCCTCCAACCGAGCCATATCCCACAGACAGTCACTGTGATCCAGATTGTCCATCTCAGTCTCCTAGTGACCTCTGCGCAATTTTCACCGACAATGTCTAGAGCCCACATCCTGACCTGAAATCTGCCTTGCACAGTTTCAGAGCCTTGTATGCAGGCTCCGAAAGCGATCGACAATGCATCATAGTAGACTAAGATATTTTTGGATTTGATGTTATCTTGTCATGAGTGATTGCAGATACAGGTACATGGATGAGACGTGACGCGACGACGAACGAGATGAATGAGGAGAGCATACGAGGATATTTGTTCACAGACAAATGAATGATGAATGCATGCGAGGAGATTTGTTCGTGAATGGACGAACACATGAAGCATGCCAAAGTACACGTGAAAAAGCGTCGTGCACATGCAATTTCAAGTGAACAAGAAGACCATCGAAGACTCCGCACACCTTTCCATGCGGAGGTGAAGTTATGGTACACCAAGAGAACATCCATCACTCAACAACATTGCAGCTCGACATGCACACCACCAACAACATGAACGCACCAGCTTTGTCATGTCGAGTCATTTCATCAGTCATCTTGGCCACATCACTACTCTGGGCCACACTGTTGTAATCAATGTAATGTAACGTGGAAGTCCAAGAGACCCACATGTAAATATGAAGAGTCATGTAAAGTTGAAGAGTCATGTAAGTCAAACAGTCACGAGGGATGTTGAACAGTCACAAGGGCCAATTTTACCCTTGGCTATAAGTACCCCTCATTTGTACATGCAAAGAATTTTTCACCTTGACTCCTCCCGCATAGCATTGAGAGTCTATAATCTTTCCTTTGAGGAGCGAGCAGTGGCTCCAATGCCCCGCTATCGGGGTTAGTGATGTAATGGTGTATGAATGTGTCTTGGAACTTTCGCTTAATTCAAAATCATGTTAACAGGCTAGCACATTTTCACTCATGTATTGTAATTGTTTGCAAGACTATTCTTTGGACACTTGTAATGCATGTTGCTTTAACCTGTGTTAAGATAGTTGAACTATTTCAGTTATTCTAATACATATGCTTACGAAAATGTGTTGTATAAGTTGTTAACATTGTCTCGGTTGTGTGGGCTATCTTGCCGGACACTCGACAAATTCATTCATGTAAACTTGTTATAACGCTTGTTGCACTCGTGTGGACTATTCCGCTGGGTGTTGTACGTGCTATCTGTTCACCTTGTGTTTATGACTGCATCATCCTTGTGGACTACTTCGCTAGAATCTGTGCATCTCCTGTTGTGTTGTGTGTCTCTAGCAGAGTCGGGACTATTCCCTTTCAACCTAAGACTCACTTCCACCCTCTCCCTTTGCAGTGAACTTTGACACAAGTAACGCAAAAGCACTCACCACGCACGCGAACCTCGCTATTCGAAGACAAAGAAGACCACTCTCACATGTTGACAAGAAAAAGCTAAGACATATTTAAGATAATGGTAACCAGGCCATCATACCAGATGTGACTCCTAAACCAAACAATGTGAGGTCTAGTTGGGAATTCATATTGGGGAGATCCCCTGAATGTTGGCCGGTCGAGCACCGTCAACATAAGCCAAAAGAATTTGTTGAGTCAAAAGTGTCAAAATACCCCTCCAAGACCAAGTTGGCCTAATTAGGGCTATTCGTCCTCCTTTTAAGCCTATATATAAGAGACCATTTAACCTCTTTTGGACATTCACTCACTCATTCGATCAAGGAAGCAAGAATAAGAAGTAAAAAGGCAAGCAAAGGTCTAGAAGGAAGAATGAAGACAAAATTTCGATTTTCTCTCTCTCTATCTCTCACACATGCAAAAAATGATAGGGTTTTTGTATCTATAAGGTTGAACTTTCTAAATAAGAAAATAAGGGACGAAATCCAAGAAAATAAATTCAATTTGATCACCTACAAGCCTTTGAAGAAGCAACAGGCCAAACGAAGGAAGGAGGAAGCCTGAAAATCCCTAATTCATCCACAAGTGTGAAGTTGCATCTTGTTGCAAGGGACTGAAGATCGCAGATCTGCAATGTGAGCTGAAATTTGTAGTTGGGAGTCGAAGTTGTGCATTTGGAAGAGATTTGACTTGGTTTGACTTGGTAAAGAGAAGCACATCCTCAAGAAGGTTGACTTGGTCCTGGAAGGGTCTTGGTATTTTTCTAAAGGTCTTGGAATTCGTCATTTGAAGAATCTATAAGAAGAGAAGATATTTTTGTAGGTTTTCCTCTCCAGGAGAGGTTTTGTCCCTCGCTAGTAGCCTCCATCTTGTGTTCATGTGTACTATTGATCTTCATGTTTTGGTAGCCGTTTAATGGTAAGAAGAACATAATAATAAGAGAAGAAGAAGCTAATAATAAAGAAAAGTAAAAGGAATATCACAAGCAGTTATCAAGTCAAAGAGAAATCACTTCAATTGTAGCCCTATTTATTTCTCAACATGGTATCAAAGCTAAGGTTGACAAAGGGAATACTGAAGATAAATGCATCCTTGAAGAAGTAATTAAAGTTCTCATTGAAGTAGTTTTCTATGATGACAAAATATATCAAGCAAGACATCAAAGTATTTGGGGATCTCTTATTATCTATCAAGAACTATATGATCAGGACCTTCACTGCAAAGGATTTGAATAAAGGACTATTCTCAACACTTATAGGTACTTTTGAAGATGACAACATATGGGTAATTAACAGTGGATCTTCTAGAAATATGATAGGTGAACATGGACAACTAAATACCCTATCAAAAGGAATATCTTCTCATTCAATCGACCTTGGAGATAAAAAGAGCTATGCAATAAGAGGAATTGGATCTACCACGTTGGAGCTAGAAGATGGAAGAAACATACATCTCAAAAACATCCTATATATCCCAGGTTTGAAGAAAGATTTACATTCCATTTCTTGTCTAGAAGATAAAGGAGATATAATTTATTTTGTAGATGGAAAAGTTATGGTACGAGGTAAGTGCTCTAGCATTAATAATGAAAAAGTCATTGGAATTCGTGAGGGTAGGATCTACATATTACTTACACCTCTCTCTCAAGCCTGGGCTCACCTTGAAATCAGTCCATGTTAACTTTGGCATAGAAGGTTTGGACACCTTCATTATAGAATATTACCATCTTTAAACTCAATGGTGAATGGAATCCTTGAGCTAAAAGAAGAGCATGAAGGAATTTGTAAGTGACGTGCATTAGGAAAAAATGTAAAGAAACCATTTGGAAGTAGTGTTTCAAGATCTAAGCAAATTTTGGATCTCATTTACTCTGATGTTTGTGGTCCTATGGCTACACAATCTCTTTAAGGTCATCTATACTATGTAACTTTCATTAATGACCACTCAAGAAATAATTGGATTTATGTTCTTAAGTCCAAGGATGAGGTATTTGATAAATTACAAGAATTCAAGGCAGAAGTAGAGAATCTTAGATAAAGGAAGATAAAAGTGCTAATATATGACAATGGGGGGAATACACATCAAAATAACTCATTGCTTTTTTTAAAGAGGCTGGAATTAAGAGGGAGCTAATAGTTCCATACAACCTTGAACAAAATAGAGTAGCAGAAAGAAAGAATCGTACAATTGAAGAATGTATTAGATCTATGTTGCGTGATCAAGACTTACCTCAATTTCTATGGGGTGAAGCATCCAAAATAATTGTCTATATTCAAAATTGAAGTCCTCATAAGATTATGAAAACATGACTCTTGAAGAAGCGTTTATCGGAAGAAAACCTTGTGTAGACCTTCTCTGAATATTTCTCTTTCCTGTCTACATTCAGATTCCAAAAGATAAAAGGAAGAAGTTGGATCCTATAAGTATGAAGGGCATATTTTTTGGTTATAGTGCCTCGTCAAAGGCATATAGAATCTACATCATGGAAAGTCACCGAATAGAAGTAAGTAGAGATGTGATTTGATGAAAACATTGCCTACAAGAAGTCTAAAGATCTCCCTATTGATTCCGATGATTAAGATCTACCAATATCTGAAGAATTTCGAAGGGAAGAAGAAGATACTATACCTAATTATGTGGAATAAGGTCCCAATGAACTTGTCCAGCAATTCATAGTCCCTAAAACTCGTAAGAGATCCACTTGGTTAACGTCTACTCTTCAAGAAGCAAAAGGACATGCTATAGCCATAGGAACATTCAGGGAAAGTAAAAACCTAAAAAGATATTTAGGGCATTGTTAGGTCCCTATAATACTAGTGATTCCCCCATTACTATTGTCATTGTATCCCTTATTGTTATTGTTGTGCCCCTATTGTCCCCATATTGTTATTATTGTGCCCCATATAATGCCACTATTGTTATTTTTGTGCCTTTATATTATTATTGTTAGGTCGTCTTGGTTATATTGTGACCCATTAGACTCCTATATATGGAAATGAGGTTTTGTCATTTGAATCATCGAATAATTTTTCATTTGTGTAATGTAAAGGAGGTTGCCCCCTCGAAGAGGCTGAATTCTAAGGTGTTGATCTATCTTTTCTATCTTTGTGTGAGTTGGTTTCATAACATTTGGTATTAGAGCATTGGATTCTAGGGTTTTGTTGCTCCAAACAGGTCATCGTAGAATTTTCGCTATAATTTTTTATTTTTTTCTGCGATGTTTCAGAAGCGAAAAAAGGAACTCATTAGAGACGAAATCTTGTTGAACCTCAGATCTGAATTTCATATATTTTCTCGCTACATTTTCGGAGATATGATCTGAGGAAGTTAGAGTTTTTTCAAGCTCTAGAATTTCATCTAAAACAGGTCATCGTGGAATTTTCGCTATAACTCTTTCGCTACGAAGTCTCAGAAGCTAAGAAAAAACCCATTTTAGAAGAAATCAGTGTAAACCTCGGCTTCGAATTTCAGATCCTGTTTTGCTATATTTGCTGAGATATAGTCTGAGGAAGTTAGGGTGTTTCTAGAACCCCAAATTACATTCCAAACAAGTCATCTTGGGAAAATCGTCATAACATTCTCTCTGGGCATTAGATTGATTTTTTGTTAGAAGTTACAGAAAGAGGACAAACTGTAGATTTTTGGGTACCATTTTCAGAACCTAAGGTTGAAACAGTGACCTACAGCTCGTCGTACAAGTTCGCTCTATTGAACAAGTCTATACTCAGGTCATCATGGGAGATTTGGCCTAACTCTTCATTGGAGAATCCAATCTTGATTAGACTTGCGGAGTTAGAAATATTACTCAGAGGGTTACTTTAGGAAGAAATTTCAGACCTTGGAGATTCAAAATTACAGAAATACATCAGATTCAATATCAAGCTCCTACAAAGTGAAAAAAATGTGTGTAGTTTTTTTAAAATTTTGCATAAGCTTGGTTTGAAAAAATAGTTTGAAGGAATTCAAAGGGCATAGTGAAGCATTATTATTGGTAATTGATGCCTCGAAGAAAGAAAATGGAAACACCTAGTAAGAAACTTGAAAGCTCTAGCACGACTCATGAAGAAGAGGAAGAAATGCAACATGATATGTCAAAATTACGAGACCAAGTGCAACAAATTACACTCACACAAAAAGTAAGAGAAGCTAAGATGGATGATTTAAAGAAAGACGTAGAAGCTAAGATGGATGGTTAAATAAAGACATGGAAGCTAAGATGGATGGTTTAAAGAAAAGCGTAGAAGCTAAGATGGATGGCGTGAAAGCTAAGAAGGATGATTTGAAGACAGACATGGAAGATTTGAAGACAGATTTGACAAAATTTCTACAAGAAATGCTTACTAATGGTGAAAGGGTAGTAAAAGAAACTCATGATAAGAACAAAATAAATGTTAATCATGATTTCATAGACTCTAATGTTGGATCGAAGAACCACCATGTTCCAAAGATCGATATGAGGAAGTTTGATGGCAAGGATCCCGGAACAT
>APFE030302217.1:14257-24531 GCA_000404065.3 Pinus taeda
TGATTCATTAGAGAAGGCATTCAAGTTAGCAAGAAAAATGGAAAGCAAAATTATGGCAACCAAGAAGCATACCACTCATAAATCTAAAGATGGAAGTGTTGTCCCGAGTCTTCCACAACCTATAAGGTTGAAACCGCAACAATTGGAAGAAAAAAAGAGCAAAAGGGCTTTGTTACAGTTGTGATAGTAAATACACTAAAGGTCATAAGTGTGCTGAGCAGAAATTATTCTACACAGATTGTGAAGAGGAAGAAGAAAAGGAGCAAGAAAGGTCAAAAGAAGAGGATATACTCCAGGAACAAAGCCTAGATGAAGAAAAATGAATCTGATGATATCTTGTAATGCATTGGCGGGAATTACCACTCCTCAAACCATCAAGATAGAAGGACAAATCAAGAAGAAAAAGGTAATAGTTTTGATTGATTCAGGAAGCACCCACAATTTTAATCATTGTAAGGTAGCAAAAGAATTGAATTGCTTCCTATATCCAGCACCAGAGTGTCAAGTGATGATTGCAAATGGAGGAACAATAAATTGCTCTGGAAAGTGCCATAATATCAAGCTATCCATGGGAGAATATGTATTGACTAGCCCAATGCTTTCCATTCCAATGGGAGGTGTTGATGTTCTACTAGGAGTCCAATGGCTACAATCCTTGGGTACAATAGCTTTTAATTTTCAAGAACTTTTCATGAAATTTTCTACGGAAGGAATGGAAGTTGAATTAAGGGTTATTACAGGGAAACCAGAAAAGATAATCAGCTCTAGTGGTATGACAAAGCTTCTAAAAAAGGAACAAAGAGGTGTAATTGCACAATTATGTTCGCTAGAAGTTTCCACATTGGAATCATCTATTTCTCCAGATCTCCAAAAGTCTTGGACAATCATTCCAAGGTATTTGAGACTCCTAAAGGTCTCCCACCTATTCATGAGCATGATCATGCTATTCATCTGATTCCAAGAATTGTTCCTCCAAACATCAGGCTGTACAAATATCCCTATGCCCAAAAGAGTGAAATTGAACATATGGTTTCAGAAATGCTAGAGGCTTGTATAATTCAACCTAGTCAAACTTCTTTCTTTGCTCCAGTAGTATTGGTGCACGAGAAGGATGGATCATGCCGCATGTGTTTGGATTATAGGGAGCTCAACAAGCTCACTAATAAAGATAAGTTTCCCATTCCTGTCATTGATGAATTACTGGATGAATTGCATGGATCAATTTACTTCCCCAAGTTGGATCTTCATTCAAGATATCATCATATCAGAATCAAGACTGAACACATTCCAAAAATAGCATTTAGAACTCATGAGGGTCATTATGAATTTTTGGTCATGCCTTTTGACCTTACCAATGCACCTTCTAAATTTCAAGGTTTGATGAATTCCATTTTCAAACCCTTCCTTAGAAAATTTGTGTTAGTATTTTTTGATGATGTACTAATCTACAACAAGTCTTGGAAGGATCATGTTCAACATGTTGACATGGTGCTCAAACTATTAGAGGGGAAACAATTATATGCGAAAATCTCCAAATGTTTCTTTGGTGTACAAGAGGTGGAATATCTGGGTCATATTGTATCTCATGAAGGTGTTAAAGTAGACCCTAGTAAAATTAAAACCATTAAGGAATGGAAAATCCCCATATCCATAAAGCATCTACGAGGATTTAATGGGTTGACAGGGTATTATCTCAAGTTTGTTAAGAATTATGGAAGAATAACAACACCTCTAACAACATTATTGAAAAAAGATGCATTCTCATGGACTTTAGAAACAACGAAGGCCTTAGAACATCTTAAAGAGGTAATGGCCAAGCACCAGTCTTAGCTACACCAGACTTCAAAAAAACCTTTATTGTGGACTGTGATGCCTCAGGAAATGGAATTGGTGCTGTTTTAATGAAAGAAAAAAGACCCATTGCTTTCAAAAGTGTCCAATCAAAGGAAAGTATTTACACAAAGCTATTTATGAGAAGGCAATGCTGACAATACTACATGCACTTAAGAAATGGAGACCCTACTTAATGGGAAGACACTTCAAGGTAAAAACTTATCATGATAGTCTTAAATACTTTTTAGAACAAAGATTATCTTTAGAAGAGCAACAAAAATGGATCACAAAGATGTTGGGCTATGACTTTGAAATCATCTAAAAAAAAGGGAAGCAAAATATTGTGGCAGATGCACTCTCAAAAAAGGATGAGGATGTGAAAGAATTTCTTTGCGCCATTTCTATTGTCCAACCAAACTGGATAAATGAAGCAAGGGATGAATGGAAGAATGACGAGGACGTGTTGGCACTCATTCAAAAGATACAACAAGATCCCAGTATATCTGATACATTTAGCTGGAAAAATGATTCGTTATGGTACAAGGATCGATTATACCTATGTAAGAATTCCCAACTCAAACAAAAGATTCTTAGGGAACTGCACACCTATCCCTTAGGAGGGCACTCAGGATTTCTAAAAACCTACCACAGGGTTAAGAAGGATTTTTTTTGGGATGGCCTTAAATCGGATATTCAAAAGATTGTGGCGGAATGTTTAGTTTGCCAACAAAATAAAGTTGAAACAATTAAGACCCCGGGACTATTACAACATTTATCCATTCCAAGCCAATGTTGGGAGGAGGTTTCAATGGATTTTATCACAGGTTTACCCAAGTCGGAAGGAAAGAGTGTTATCATGGTGGTAATTTACAGACTTACCAAGTATACACACTTTTGTGCATTATCTTATCCATTTATAGTGATTACAGTTTCTACTGCATTTATGGAAACAATTCAAAGGCTACATGGAAACCCAAAGATTATTGTAAGTGATAGAGATCCCATTTTCACTGGAAATTTTTGGATAAAATTATTTTCTTGTCTTGGTGCTTAGTGAGCTCATATCTCATCTTATCATCCTCAATCTATTGGGAAAACTGAGATAGTAAACAAATGTTTGGAAGGATATCTTCATTGCTTTATATCTGATAAACAAACACAATGGGTCAAATGGTTGCCTCTGGTTGAATGGTGGTATAACACTTCCTTCCATACTGCAACAAAAATGACCCCATTTATGGCACTTTATGGATATCATCCACCATCCATCACATCATATTTAAGAGAAAATTCTAAGGTTCAAGAAGTGGAAGATGACATCGAGCATCAGTGACAAGTACTCCAACTCTTAAAGGATAACCTTACCTTGGCGCAGAATAAAATGAAACAACAGGCAGATCAACATCGCAGCGAAAGAAGTTTTGATGTAGGTGATTCGGTATTTCTATGGCTACAACCATATAAACAAATGTCCCTTAAGCAAGCTAAGAAGGATAATAAATTATCACCAAAGTATTATGGTTCGTATAATGTGTTGCAAAAGATAGGTACTATGGCATACAAATTGGAGCTTCCTGCAGCTTCCCGAGTGCACTTAGTTTTCCATGTTTCATGCTTAAAGAAGGTTATAGGTGACGAGATTCCAGTTCAAACAATATTGCCAAAACTTGATGAGGAAGGAAAAATCATTTTGGAACTTGAAGTAGTCAAGGAAATAATAACTCGACAACTACGAAATCAATCAATTTCAGAGTATCTCATCAAGTGGAAGAACTTACCCGTTGAAGATTCCACATGGGAGGATGAGAATTTTATACAAAAGCATACAAAACTACTCAAGCGTTGAGGACAACACTTTTTTAAAGGAGAGGGGCATGTTAGGTCCCTATAATACTAGTGCTCCCCCCATTAATATTGTCATTGTATCCCTTATTGTTATTGTTGTGCCCCTATTGTCCCCATATTATTATTATTGTGCCCCATATAATCCCACTATTGTTATTTTTGTGCTTTTATATTATTATTGTTAGGTTGGTCTTGTTATATTGTGACCCCTTAGACTCCTATATATAGGAATAAGGTTTTGTCATTTGAATCATCCAAGAATTGTTCATTTGTGTAATGCAAAGGCGGTTTCCCCCTCGAAGAGGCTGAATTCTAAGGCGTTGATCTATCTTTTCTACTTTTTTGTGAGCTGGTTTCATAATAGGCATGCAAAATATATGATAAATTTGAATTAAGCAGAGCCATCCTATTTTGAAGAAGCTATCAAACATCAAGAATGGAAAGATGTTATGAAAGAAGAATACCAATCTATAATGAAAAATGGAGTTTGGAAAATCATTCCTACGCTGAATGACAAATATGTTGTAACTTCTAGATGGTTCTACAAGATCAAACATGCAACAGATGGAACCATTGACAAGTACAAAGCAAGGTTTTTGGCTTGGGGTTTCTCTAAAAAAAAATGCATCGACTATGAAGAAACATTTTCTCCTACAACAAGATACATAACAATAAGATCATTAATTTATTTGGCAACATCTATGAGATGGAACATCTATCAAATGGATGTCAAGAAAACCTTCTTGAATGGTACCATTGATGAAGAAGTATATATTAAACAACCCTTGGGATTTGAAGTACATAGTAAAGAAACTAATGTCTGCATGTTGAAGAAGGCACTTTATGGTCTTAATCAAGCCCCAAGGGTTTGGTACACTAGGATGGATACATATCTACAAAAGATTGGTTTCTCAAGGAGTTCTGCAGATCCAAATATTTATATCAAAGTACTGTAGAATGAACCAATGATCATTCTTCTATATGTGGATGAATTACTCATATCTGGTGTTGAAAGTTGTATTCAAAATGTACAAAACAATTGGAAAAAAAATTCGATATGAAAGATCTAGGGCTTATGCATTATTACTTAGGGTTGGAATTTTGGCAGAAACCCAACGAAATATATCTAGGTCAAGGGAAGTGCATAATTAAGATGTTACAAAATTTTGGCATGATGGAAAACAAACCAATTACAACTTCCATGATCACAAATTTGAAGAGATTGAGAAGTTCAAAATCAATCCTTGTGGATCCCACAAGCTATAGACAATTGGTTGTCTCTTTGATGTATCTTGTAAACACATGTCCAAATATTGTTTTGTAGTGAATATTTTCAGTCAATGTTAGATGGAGCTTAGACATGACCACTGGATAGTAGCCAAACATATATTGAGATATCTGCAAGGGACAATACATTACTGCCTAAAGTATGATGGAAAGAACAATATCTGTCTAATGGGATATACCAATTTATTGGGGAGGCTATGAGACCGATGGAAGAAGCACAATTGGAGGATTTTTTAGCTTGGGATCCTCTATGATCTCATGGATGAGTAGAAAGCAAGAATCGATTTCTTTAAGTAGTGATGAAGCTGAATATATTGAAGCATGTAAAGTTGGTAGAAAAAATGTTTGGTTAAGGAAGCTGTTATCTGGTTTGTTTAAAGGACTGATGGACCCTACAATTATACATTGTGACAACACAAGTTGGATAAGGTTGTTTGAAGACCCCATATTCCATGTAGGATCAAAGCATATAAACAACAAGTATCATTACATATGACAATTGGTGCAATATGGGGTGGTACAACTGTAGCATATCTCCACCAATGAGGAGGTAGCTGATATTTTGACAAAATCTCAACCTAATAAGAAGCTTGTGTATTTAAGAAGCAAGATGGGATTGGTTGATATTTCTTCCCTATATGAGAGGGAGAGATAGACACATCATTCTTGTCTTCACATTATGAAGAAAGAATGGAGGATTGGGTAAGCATCTCAATACCAATACTCTTTTAGGATGAGGTAGGGCATCCAATAGGTAAGAGTAGTCGAAGAGGAGATTCCTTGAGGATGTGTAAATCCAAGACATGAATGGTCCTAAAAGGATGTACCTTGTGAACATCCGGATTGGGTATGTGCCTTGAGAGATATTGATGAAAGTGTCTATAAGTCATTGCCCCCCAACATTGTGCTCTAATGTAGTGGAGAGATAAAGTTGTTAGTCAAGGCCATACTATATGACAATGTTGGTTGATATACTGAGATGCACTGATATAAGTTGAAAAGATAGCTTACTAATCTGACTCTTCTTATGAGATCTCTTCAATATGAGAATGTCCTTGTACCATAATGAATACCTCCCAGTTTAAGATGGAGTGTTTAAATTTGTAATTAGGTTCAGTCTTCATAATAATTTATATAGTCTTGATTTTATGTATTTAATGTAAAAATAAAAAGAAAAATTAGTATTATTATTTCTATAACATGGGTTTCATGCTCAAGATTAATTTGTTCTAGGTCAAATCACCAATTGTGTGCTTCTGGGTTTTGTCATAGAGTCAAGAAGTCATAAGGGTCATTGTTACATGTATTAGATCCTATTGGGCATTTTGTAACAAGTCAAAAGAATTTATTTTGAGCCAAAAGTGTCAAAATACCCCTCCAATACCAAGTCGGCCTAGTAGTGAAGTCAACCTAATTAGGGCTATTCATCCTCCTTGGAAGCATATATATATAAGAGACCATTTGACCTCTTTTGGGCATTCACTCACTCATTCGATCAAGGAAGCAAGAACAATAAGCAAGAAGGCAAGAGAAGGTCTAGAAGGAAGAAGGAAGACGTGCGAAAAGGCTAGGGTTTTTGCAGCTACAAGGTCGAAGTTTCTAAAGAAGAAAATAAGGGACAAAATCCAAGGAAAGAAAGTCAATTTGATCACCTACAAGCCTTTGAAGAAGAAACAACCCAAGCGAAGCAAGGAGGAAGACTAAAAAGCCTAATTCATCCACACGTGTGAAGTTGCAACTTGTTGTAGGGGGCCCGGATCATAGATCTACAATGAGAACCAAAATTTGTAGCTAGAAGTCAAAGCCGTGCATTTGGAAGAGATTTGACTTGGTTTGAATTGGTAAAGAAAAGCACATCCTTAAAAAGGTTGACTTGGTCTTGGAAGGGTGTTAGTCTTGGTCTAAAGGTCTTGTAATTCGTCATTTGAAGAATCTATAAGAAGATGATATTTTTGTGGGTTTTCCTCTCCATGAGAGGTTTTGGCCTTGGTTAACAGCCTACATCACGGGTTCATGTGTACTATTGATCTTCATGTTTTGGTATTTGTTTGATGATAAGGACAACATAATAATAAGAGAAGAAGAATCTAATAATAAAGAAAAGTAAAAATAATATCACAATCAATTATCAAGTCAAAGAGAAATCACTTAAATTCTAGCCCTATTGATATCTCAACATTTAGGAGGTAGGATAACAGATCCCACTGTGTGGTATGGAAGGCATAGGACAATTTTTCACACACTAGATTGATTCCTGATATAGGTAGTCCATATACTAATTGTATGCAGGGACCTAAGATGTGCTATTGGTTGGTGCCAACAGTTGTCGGGACTATGCCGCAACTGATATGGTTATGGGATCTAGGTATTCGGTTGGTTGATTGGTCACTCTATTTCATGATGAGAATGTTTTATAGCAGAGAGTGACCCAACTCACTCTTTGTTTTTCATGCGGGGGAGCGTTGAGGCCTTCGTCGAATAGTAAGGTCAGTTTTCCTTGTTGCTACTTTGGATCAATGTTAGTGTTAGATGGGTAGGCCTTGACATCGTGGAGATGCCTGTGCTAGATATGTTGGGACTCTATAGATATTTTTTCCATTAGGTTCAAGGAGAGGGGGATACAACTTGTGCATGATGGGAAGAAAATCATGATCATAGTGGCACATCGACAACATGGTGGTAGATTTTTTTTTGACTAGCATGGGATCTAGACATCACTGGACTTGGTAGTTCAAATACCCTTAGGAATGAGATGGTTTCTACAGGGGAAGATCATGCAGATATTCCATTTGGCTTTAGTGATATGCTAATGACATGGGGGACTTCATCAATATGGAAGGATGTCCAGTAGGATGAGATCAGGGGGAGCACATGTGGTCGAGGGCTCATCTCCATAAGGATTGGACTACATATTCAATAGTTACTCTTGAAGTGCACGAGATCATTTTCTCAGGAGGGATTCTTCTCAAGGGTCTACTCATGATTTCACATTGTCTGGGTGCTTTACTTACTATCACTATGCAAAGGGATGCTAGTGACTTTATCTTATGGGACAATGGGTGGAGCGAAGGAGGCTTCACATGGGTCAGGATGGTTTGTGACCCTAGTGTCATAGGGTTTATTCAAGTGGTGGTAGCACTGTAACAAGGAGTGGTTCAGTGGTGCATTTGGGATCCTAGCATTAGCTAGGTAAGCATGTGGAGCAACGATATATGGTGATATTGCTTGAGGATAAACAATTTTTGGTAGGGAGGATTTTAGTGTTCCCAATTTTGCGCATGCAAAAATCACTTAGGAGTTTTGCCAAATTTTAGATAATATTAAAAGGAGAAAACACTATTTTGTGACAAAAGAGAGAAATTATTATTTCAATGAAATGGTGGAAAATAATATTTTATTGGAGGAGGAAGGCATATCATTATTATAATGAAATGATGGAAAAATAATATTTTATTGGTGAGGGAGACAAATTATTATTTTATTGGAATGACGACAAATTATTATTTTAGTTAAATGACAACAAAAGTGGAGAATGACCCCCACCAATAAAATATTAAGGAAAAAGGGAGATTCTAGAAGCTAGAGGGAGGCTCCATGAAGGGTTATAAAAGGTGGAACTCAATTGCAAATCATTCTATTCTATTTCATTGACAATTGAAAGGAGCTCAAGCGAGTTCAAGAGTTTCAAGTGAAACTCATTAGCTAATTTTGGTGGACTTTGAGTGCTACCCTAGTAAGCTTGTTGGGAAGATTATTTTAGATCTTCCATTGGTATATATTGCAGAGAATCTCCGACATATAATTCAATTGTTTGCAAGTTCTCCGACATTGTGAGATTTTAATTTGTTTGCATGACTATATCATCTCCATGAAGGTTGAGTTCACTACTTCTCTAAAAGGGACGAGAACTAAATATTTAGAGAGAAAACATTGAAGAAAATATTAAAGGAGAAAAAACCACTACTAATTCTAGGATTAGGGCTGAATTTATTTTCCCTAAAGAGGCCCCATCAATCCAAGGAAAAAGGATGATTTGCATTCATAATTCGTACCCAAAAGGAGGGTGTGCTCCAAAAAGGCTGAGCTGATAAATTTATGCCAAAAAGGGCGTGTTCCAAGGATTGATTTATTCATCATTTTCAAAGTGTTGAATGTGCCATCTTTGAGGACACATTAAAACTGCTCAAAAGGGATTGAAACCCCTCTCCTTGGTATTAGTTTGAGCTATTTATTGGTGAAATCATTTGTGGACTGTGTCTATCTGTGCATTGGGTGACGTGTTTCAACGAATTTACAGTGGTCAAGGTGCTGGGTTATTGAGATTGTATGTATAACTTGTGCATTGGCTAATATTACTATGTGAAGGGGGAAAATTAAAACCTTCTTGGAACATAATTTTGCTGATCCTTGCATTGTTGGAACTTCACCAACATGATGAGTTTTTGTTGTTGATATGTTTGCCAAATATGTGTATTTGAGGGCTAAAGGAAGATTGTTGAAGTGGCCAAGAGAACACTGATATCTTCCGTAATGTACCTAGGTTCCTTTTGGTGTTATAATTGCTTATTTTATTAGTCCATATATATTACCAATTAATTATTGTGTAATTCTGAGTCATTCTCATTAAGGAGCAACAATTATTTAGCCACTGAAGAGTGCATATCAGATGTATCTCTCTTGCTAGGTATAATGTAAGCATTATGTTGTTGTTGAGGAAGGGTTCTTGAAACCATTGTATGAGAGTGTTATTTATGGGTTATTTGTAATGGAAGAGATAATGTGTTAATCATTGTAGTAATCATATTTCAATAAGGAATGATGTGTTGAGTGTCATATGATAAGTCGTTGAAAATAATACTGAGAGGGGTGGTGAATCAGTATTATCTAGTTCTTTTACCAAATCTTTGTTATTTACACTTTGAATTATTTTTGCATATCAGTACCATAAAATAATGAGCATGAACAAGAAAAACAGACAGTCACATCAAAGAACACCAGATATAAGGTGGAAACCCAATGTGGGTGAAAACCACCTGCTGCAATATGTCTCTATCTTCTGTCAAATTAGAAACTCCTTTTACAATGGTCTTGTACTGGTGCAGTCCTTTACCAGTACGCAGGCTGCAACCTGCTGAGAGCTACAACTCTCTCTCGTTTTCCAGTCTCTCCTGAAAGGGAGCTACAACCCCCTACTTCTCTTCAAGAACCACTTTTCATAAATTTTCAAACTGGATCCATATATATCAAATGATCATCAAGTTCATGTAAATTATACAGACAGCTGTAATAACCAGATCAACAATAACAGA
>APFE030302217.1:29899-52551 GCA_000404065.3 Pinus taeda
CAAAGTTTGATTCTTCTTCTTCTTCTTCTGGGACGTGGCTTGCTTCATAATAATCTCCTTTGCCTGATGCCTTGAAAGCAGCTTCTCTTTTATCTGATGGACCTCCCTTTCTCATTTCATAAGCAGTTAGGATTCCATGTAGCTAGGACATAGTAAGAATTCGTAGATTTTCTTTTTCTTCTATTGCAGATACTTTAGATTCAAACTTGGGGGACAATGATCTTAGAACCTTTTCAACCACAATAGCCTCCTTTATTTCTTCACCCAAATTTTTCATACAATTAACAATTTCATCTACCCGAAAAAAATAGTTAGCCACACTTTCATCCTTATACATCTTAAGAGTCTCATACTGAATCCTGAGAATTTGAAGTTTGGCACGCTTTACCTGTTCATCTCCTTCATAGCTCGTGACAATTTTGTCCCATATCTCTTTTGCGGATTTATAGTGCATTACCTTCATGAATTCCGATTGGGATATACATCCTAATAGGGTACTGACTGCTTTTGCATTTGTTTCATACTTCTTGTTCTCATATGCATCTGGAGGAGTAGTTGAAGGAAAAGCATGGACTGTCTCTACGATGTTCCAAACTTCTGTACCAAGAGATTCAAGATAGGCAGTAACTCTTACCTTCCAATAATTGAAGTTTGTCCCATCAAAAACCGGTGGCCTGATAGATGCTTCCCTCTCGTAGTTGCTCCATGATGAAAGATCTTCCTTCAAGCGATCAAGCTTCTTTAGAAGGACCTGGCTCTGATACCAATTGTTGAAAATAATACTGAGAGGGGGGGTGAATCAGTGTTATCTAGACCTTTTACCAAATCTTCCTTATTTATACTTAGAATTATTTTTGCATATCAGTACCATAAAATAATGAGCATGAACAAGAAAAACAGACAGTCACATCAAAGAACACCAGATATAAGGTGGAAACCCAATGTGGGTGAAAACCACCTGCTGCAATATGTCTCTATCTTCTTTCAAAATTAGAAACTCCTTTTACAATGGTCTTGTACTGGTGCAGTCCTTTACCAGTACGCAGGCTGCAACCTGCAGAGAGCTACAACTCTCTCTCGTTTTCCAGTCTCTCCTGGAAGGGAGCTACAACCCCCTACTTCTTTTCTTTCAAGGACCACCACTTTTCATAAATTTTCAAACTGGATCCATATATATCAAACGATCATCAAGTACATGTAAATTACACAGTCAGCTGCAGTAACCAGATCAACAATAACAGAACTAAAACCAGAACACCTTATGAACAGAAAAATTCAGTCAACAAAAGATCTTAAGACAGATACGTAGTTTTCCCTTCTTTTGCCTGCGTCACTACGCACTTCACTCTCTGCTTCTCTGCGTACACCCGCAGAGTTCCTTCTGCTGCACTGCGTGACCACGCACTACTTCTTCTACTGCACTGCGTACAGTACGCACCCAAATGCACTATCGTGCCACGTACTACCACAATAGGCACGCACCCAAAAGGACTATCGCGTCGCGTACTGTTACAGAAGGCATGCACCTGAACCACTACTGCTCTGCGTACCCACACAGTTCTCTTGTTTCTGCTCTGCGTACCCACGCAGTCACCCTTCTTCTGCTCTGCATACCTGCGCAGCTCGCTTTCTTCTGCTCTGCGTACCCACGCAGAGGCACCGTTAAACACCTGCGTACCTCAAATTAGGGCTGAATTTGCAGATCACTAGTGTGCTACAGTTATAAGGATGCCCAGATCTGATCAAGCGCTCGAGAGATCACCCTTCACAGATTTGCTTTCCACTTCACTTTCATATAGATCAAGCTTTTTGAAACAATAACCCAAATATTTCAGATCTTAAGATATTCACCAAAAGCATACTAGAGCAAATGATCCATTTGCTTAAATATAGGCAAGCTCTTCTCATTAAAGGACATGGGGCTCAATAATAATAAATAAAACAAACCACGGGCCAAAACCATGATAACACAACTAGCAGCTAAATATCCAAGGGTTAAACATAAGGAACCCACGTGTGGCGCGCTTTAACTGCCTTGAAGTGAGTGCACTGGGGGTATGCACCTCATGAATGGGTAACCTGCGTGTCTGGACGCGGTCCCTGCACAGAGTACCTGTGGGTATGCATCTTCTGAACTGTTCTCTTGCGTACTTCTTAATTTTCATCATATTGAGAGCCTTGCCATGGGTGTTGCCATCAAGTACAACATATAAACATACCAGAAACATAATGCCAACACTCAGTGCTAGCTCAAAAAGGATTCTATCTTTATTCCCAAAACAATAACAAGATTACATGGAACTGTCAAAATAATAAGCTCGAAGTTGAACATAGTTTACATAAGAAAAAGTACAACAAAAATCCAACAAAAATACGACCCTAGTGAGGCCCTAAGCCTCTCTACTTACACAAATGAAGCTACCAATAGCTTCCTTAAATCCAGGGAGGCTTGGCTCCCAAGACTCAAGATAGTCATGAGTCATCCTCCACTTGCTCGGTTCCCTTCTAGTGCATGACTTGGATGCTTGTACTCCGAGCTCAATGAAGGGGAATTCGAAGTGAGGAGTAATAAATGAGAGGGATTCCCTACTATAAGTCGTCTCCTTTGTCCACTTCAAGTTACTGCTGCCATTTGTCCACTAGATCCTTGACTTTGACCTCAAAAATCATCAATAATCTACATTAAACACATGTTAGAGCACATGGCATCATAACTAACTCAACTCACTCTATAAGCATAAATATAATCAGAAAGTCATATAATAAGCTAAGAGAATGGTTGATTTGACTAGATTAGGAGGTAAAATGAGTCCATATAATTACCCATTTATGAGGCTCATCATCAACCCCTACTGAAATTTTTGTTCATCCTCTGAGCAACTTAGTCTGTCTCCTCATATTTTATGGCCCTGGTGGACTCCCTAGCATCCCATGCTTTTGGTGTGGTCTCCTATTCCTTGTCATAGAATCCTACCTTCCTGTCTATGTCTTCCCACTACTCCTACTCTTCCTCTTCTCTTCTGCCTTCCAGCACGCCTAACAACAGTGGGGGACTCATTTTGAGGGCAATCCAATTGACCTTCAGCCTCTGCATGGAGCGCTTATACATTGGCACTCTCCTTAATGCCTCCTTCAACCTAATTGGGGAATGATATTCTCTGATCTACAGACTCTGTGGTAAGGTGTTCTATCTCCTCATACATGCATGCACACAGTCATCCCCACATAGCCTTTCCATATCCTCAAAGTGTGGAATGGTTTGTACCTGATCACTTATATATCTAGGGGCAATCTAAGGATTATTGGCAAGTAGGTTATGTGTGCTAATGAGTGCTATGGGGTCTGATGGCTGATCTTTGGTCATTAATGGCTCCTTTTTCTCCTCTACCATCAACCTTTTTATTTCTACTGCCCTTAACTCTTCATAGTTCATCCATGAGACCATGGCCATTAGTTGCAGGTCCCCTAGCCTAGCATTAGGGTCCCACACATTCATGTCTATGAGGGCCATGTTATGTAGGTAGAATTCTGCCATCTTTGCCTTATCTTCTAATGTGCTTCGGTTACATAGGTCCATAGACTGCCTGTAATCTTGGAAAGGCATTGTGCCTCTTTGTGCCAAAATCTTTATCTGAAATTGCAACCATTGGTCCTTGAGATATAGGCCATAGGATTTTTTTGGTGTTCAACATTGCAATTCCTCCATGGACCAGCTGGCCATGCATGCTAGTTGGGTCTCTTTCACTTGTAGCTGCCTCCTTAGCAATTCATTTTCTGTTTCAAGTTGGCTTCTTGTAATTGCTTCCCTATGTCTGATAACACTCAACTCTCAGCCCATTTCTCTGATTTTTTTCTCCATATGGCCAATATCCTCAACTCCATTAGATTTGGATATTTGCATCCACCTATGTGTTCTTATCCTCTCTTTCTCTAATTCAAAGAACAGTGGAATTGCAAATTTTTGTGGAATTATTCTTCCCCCCTCAAAAATACTGTAGTAGGAGCCAAGCCTAGGCTAGGGATTAGGTTCTTGTAGCTTTGTTTCTTCCTCCTTTCCCTTTGGTTGTCCTTCTATCCTTTTCTCAAGCTTTTGGGTCTCCTGTAGTTTTGATAGTGTCTCTTGTAGAACCGTTTGTCCCTCCTATAGGACTGTTTTTGGGTCCTGTAGTTCTACCTTTTCTTTCCATGTGGTAGATCTAGGAGCCCCCCTTTCATATGTGATAGGTTCCTTAGGAGGGGATTCTTTTGCTTTGGCATAGGGTGAGTCTTCAATTATAATTGGCACTTTTGAACAAGGTTGGGGTTTCCCTGTTTTGATTCTTGTGCTCTTCATAGCCCTGAAATACATGGAGGCCTGTCGTTCCCTCTTTTGTTTTGTCTTGATGAGTGTACTAAGGGCAGTGAGAGTAGTTACTTCCTCTCTTTCTAGAGTCTCAGGGGACACTTCTCCTTGTTCTATCTTTTCTGCCCCTTTTTCTTCTCCTTCTGTTTCTCTTTCTATCTCTATTTGCTCTGTTTCTTCAGCTTTCTCCTCCTCTATCTTAGTTTCTTCCTCCTTCCCTTTTTGTTATGCTAAGTCACCAGTTGCTTCACCTTCTTCCCCTTGCTTCTCTTCCTCCTCATCACTAGTAGCACTGATATCATATGTTAGGGCTTTTATGTCATCCTCTAATGTTGTGTTTCGGAAGATTTCACATGCTCTAGGGAGTGTAAATGTATGGAGGGCTTCTTCCACTAAAATTTTGATTAACCCATGGTGAGCAACCTGCTCTGAATTCCTTGCTTTAACTTTAGTGCTGGAGTCAATGAGATACTGCAGGAGGAAGTAGGGGATGTTGAGCTTCTGAGGGGTTAGAGTGTCCATGCCATACCTTAACTCGTGCAGGATTCTAAAGTGGTAACCATAGACAATGTTGTACTCCCCTCACTTGAAATATATTTGATTATTTAGTAGCTAACCTCATCCTAAGGATATGGTATGCTAGCCCTTCTAATGCCATTTTTATGTTCTATAGGGGTTTCATTATTTTGCAAAAACATTTTCTTAGTAGCCTGGCCAATTGGTTTCTCATCCTTACTCCAAGGTAATCCAAGACGAAGGGTAGTGACCCTACTGATAAATTCAGGGGTTATCTCCATGGAAAGACCTCTAAAGGTGACAGTGGAATGTGTTCTACTGTGAGGGACCAAAGAGTGGGAAAATTGTTGAGCAATTTCCTTATCAAACCCTCAGAATTTCTCAAAAAAAGTTCATCCAATTTGCTCTTGTGAATATGTCCACTACTTGGGGATGTGCATGGAACCTAGAGGAGTTGGTGAGCTCCTTTCTCATAAAAAATCCTGTCATTTTGTTTATGCTTCTTTGGGAAATCAAATGTGGAGAAGGAGACAAAAAATATTTAAGAAAAATAGATAAACATAGAGACTGTGTTTTTTTTTTTAGAAATAACCAGATTTTTTTATGTATTTCCTCCACCTAAAGGCTTCATTTCACTCTCGAATTTAAACCACTTCTTTCATATTTTGATATTCAATGGGGGTATGGATGGAATCTACCTCCTTAGCCTAATAATTGTACTAAATACCATGTTTTCTCCCTTCAAAACAACTCATTGGTCCTCCTGTAGAAGACTGTTGTCCCCTCCTGTAGAATCCCTGTAGGTGCTCCTGTAGAACCTATAAGTGCTCCCATAGAAAATGCTGAGAGCAGGAATATGTGAGAGATTAATGTAGAATGATCGTTATGAGGTTGTGGGGAGATGAGGAGATTCCAGGAGTGGATTTTCGAGGAGAGAATGAAGGAAATGGTGGTGAGAGTGCTCGGGGAGGAGTACTTATTACTTTCTATAGATATTTCCGATGATGGAGGGTGAGCTGGCAAAGTGTACATTGGCCATATTTAGACCATTGGTCCCCACCTACCTTGTCATCATGGCCCTTTCCTTGTAATCATCCCTCATGATTGCATCAGATTTCACACTTCCCCCACTACTTGTCCTTGACATCTTTCTTGAATTGATTGTGCACACGTGTGGGTGACAACTTCAGATGAGTGGAGTCAACTAGATGAAGGTGGCCAAGTTAAGTGGCCACATTTCCCTTGATCAACCTCAACCATATCATTACTTTTGCATGCCTTCTAATTACACAAATGCACACAGAGGAGTGGGTTAGTTACTTACCTGAGATCCTAATGTTTTTGCTTGTGAAGTGTTGTGTCTCTCTGTTGCATGCCCTTGTTTCTTTTGATGCACGTTGTCTACTTGCTGATGTGTGGCTTTTCCTTCTACAAGTTCTTCTGTAGCTGGATCTGAGCTTTAGGTGTCTTCTTCAACCTTCATATTTGCACCCTATTGCTATCAATGCTGGATTTTAACGGGATCAGCTGTTATAGGAATTCCCACAGGAGCTCCTGTAGCTACTTCTCCACTTGAAACTTCTACTTCTTTCTATGCTTGGAGCTATGAGGATAATGCCAGAGATGTAGATAGAGATGGAAAGGTAATAGGTAGGCTTCAAGTGAAGTTGATGGTGTTGTTCGCTTATTTTTTTCCGAAGAACTATTTTTCTGTGTTTTTCTTGGATAGGAAGAAGAAAGATGCTTGGGGTGTGGTGCAGGCTTCGACATGATGGTAAGGAGGTTTGAAGACTGTAGGAGGATTTACAGTTTTTTTATGAAGCTTCCCTTTCCCTCAAACTACCTTTTATATCCATTTCTGGCTCTCTGTAATTCCTATAGGAGACTCTTGTAGAAAACATAGAGCCTCCTGTAGAAAACACAGTTTTTGAAAAATAAGCACAGTGAGGTGAAAAAAATGCCAAGAATGATGGAGAAAGGTGTGGGAAGGTACGATAGGTGTTGGTGTTGGTTTCAGGGCTCCCTTGGCACCTTATGATATTTCCTGTAGTCCTCCTGCAAACCTGCAATGCAACTGGAAATCCATTTTTCTTTTTCTCCCTTTTTTTTTGAAAACAACTAGGGTGCCTCGGGGAGGTTTTCACCCTAATTGCCTACCCTAGGCAACTCCAAGGGAAGTTTTCACCCAGGAATATTATTTTTCTCTCTTATTTTATTTTGACATCACTGGGCCACCTTAGAAGAGGTTTTCAACCCAATGATGGTACTCAAGCGCCTCATGGAGGTTTTCACCTTAGATTTTTATTTTTTCTCTTATTTTTCTTTTTTTTTTCTACCCTACCCTACTTGAAAAACAAAATCACTTTCAAGTATAAGAATACTTCTAATGGAGCCATGTGGACATCAATATGATAGACATAATGATGTGGAGGCTTGAAATCTATGCTTTGACATGTACTTGGATTTCAGAGACCAAATGATTTGACTTTGAAGGGATCAAGCATAGTTGAGGAAGAGAGTGATGCTGCAACTTAGTGACTATTTGGAACCATCTTTCAATATAGTTGTGATGTCCTTGGTCATTTTGCCGATCTGGATCATTCTTCATGTCTTCTTCCACAATGACCTTCATATCTTCCTCTTTTTGATTATTTTTCTCTTGAATACATGGAGGATTTGATGGTAACCATGAGGGAGCTCTCTCGATCTCTGATTTTGATGTCTTCTCTTCATCAAGGGCAACCCATGGTTATTTGATCTTCTCTTTTGAATCTTCTTCTTTTGGCGGTGGTCCTTCAATGATATCAATATATACTATTTTCTGCAATACTCTCCCTGAGCTATCATGAATACCATTGAGCTCAAGAGGAGTTATTTGGAAGTGTTGTACTGCAGCATTGTAAATGGGTTGAGCTACTTCAATGTGTGGGTTTGGAAATGGTGGTACAGGTAGTTGAGTGGGAGTGTATACTTGAGATGGATGTGTATGGGGTTGTGGTTGGGTAGGTGGTGGAGGCAGAAGAGTGGGAAGAGAGTTGTATTGGGGCCTCCACCCCTAATGAGATGCATTCCATCTGAGGCTATGACTGAGCATAGGATTGAAAAGAATGGGTGGCTGGTTGGGCATGATATTGAGATGTGAACGACCAAGGAGGTGGTGTCGACCATGAAGGATGAGCAAGGGGACCCCAAGAAGGTATGGAGGGCACTTGGTTGCGGTTGTAGTATGCCTGAGATGTCCCTTGCATCCCCTGCTGGTATAGTCTAGGTCCATGCAAACTCCTTTGGTTTATGTAATAGGTCTGTCCAGTGACTCCTCTGGCCCCTTGGTATACAACTTTATGTCTGGGAAAGGAAGGGCACTTATCTGTAGAATGATCTTCTTCATAGACTGAACAAACCCTGAGAAAGTTCACTGGGCATTCATTCCTAGGATGCCTCCTCGTGCATCTAGGGAAAAAATGGCCAAAGCCATCTCTAGTTCCTCTTGTTTTCTTTTGATATGTAAGGTATCCATTTACATGGCAAGAATATGCAGCATCTCACTCTTAAAGTCTTCCAGCATGTTTTCAATTTCACCTTTAATAGATGAATTGGAAAAAAGGGTACTGCCCCCAGCAATTTTTTTTTCATCCATTGGCTCTAGAGGAATGTTTTCTTCTTCTTCTTCCCCTATAGATTCTTCAAAATATGTTTGGATTCTCACCTAAGGGTTCTTCTTGATCGTAACCACTGAAGAAGAGAGAAGGTTGGCTGTTTGAAGTAGTGGGGGTGTTGGGCAAGAGTTTTCCTGAGTTATCTCTATTCCTACGAGACATGAAAGGAAATATTTTTGGTTGTTTTTTCCCCGCACTGATAGTACCTGCAAAAACTGAAATTGATTGAACAAAACAAATTGCAACTAACTAAAATGAACTTACTAAAATGGAAATTCGCAGAATTGGAAAGGAAAGCAATGAAATGCAGAATTGAAGGAAAAGAAATGACTAGTCTACTTTTGCTGAAATGAAATTTTCAGAATTGAAAAGGAAAGCAAGGAAACACAAAACTTGAAAGGAAAAGAGATGACTAGTCTACTTTTGTTGAAATGAACTATTAGCAGAATGTTGCAATAGGAAATAGAAGAAAGCAATAATCACATAATACTCTGACACTTCCTCAGCAACGGCACCAAAAAGTATGGTGAGCACCAGTATTGCAACAATAATGCTACAACTCTTGGGCTACCTACTTTAGTCTTATCAACCCGGTAGTTTGTAACGAACTTGGACGTGACGGTGGTATATGCGCAAGTACTAGTTCTTACTACAGGTTGTCACTTGGTCAGTCAGCACAAGATCACTAGTAGATCAAGCCAACTTCTATGGATTCTAGAAGAAGCTCTATATGTGATGAAAGGAGAGAAAGACTACTCTACAAATACTACTCTAACTGCAGAAAGGAGAAAGACTGAAATGTAAAGCAAACCAAGTAAATCCTAATTAACCAACTAATCCTACTTTTGCAGAAAGGACTATGAAAACCATGAAGAGAATGCCATTACCTATTCAAGGAAGTAAACAATATCTAACTAAGATATTTCTGGAAGTAAATGAGCAAAAAACATCATTTTAGTTTTTTATGTGTTTTTATGTGAATTTGACATGCATGTGATTTATTGTTTGTGAATGTGGCAACGAATATTTGGTGTTGGAGGGTGGTTTTGGGACTTGTGAGGATGTAGGATGGTGTAGTTGGGTCCTTGGAGGTCTCAGGTGGCCTTTTGAAGGCTTTTTCTACACTTGGAATTCAAAATAAATCCTACAGGAAAATCTACAAGAGGACACAGGAAATCAACAGGAGGAAAAACAACGTTCTACATGAGGCCTACAGGAGGAGGCCGAGAGCCATTTTGGCTATTTTGAGGGTGTGAGAGTAGGTGGAAAAGGTGGATGAAGGTTGGAATGAAGTGATAGGGAACCTAGGGTCTACCAAGAACCATTAGGAGAGAGAAAGACGATTGGATTTGATGAAGGAGAGAGGAAGAAATTCTATGGAAAATGCAAGAAACTAAGGCAAAATTGAGGGGAGACTTGGGTGACCTGTAGGGCATGGATCAGATGGAGGATGGGATGGCTGATAGTTTGGCCTGTTGCTAGAAGATATCTGTTGCATAAACAATTGATAGTCAATCGACGATATTAAGCAAGCAATGAGCTAAGTGCATCTAGAAAAATAGAGTTTTGCATCAAACTAATCTAAATTATGATATATGAAAGGAAATGTTGATAAATGCTGCAAGAAAGGAAAGCATGGAAGAATACTATGGTAAATAAAGAAGTGAGAATGATGAAGAAGTTCTGAAGCAAAGCAAACTAGACTATCAACCAACTAAAAAGTTGCAAACACTAGAAGTCCTATGAATGAGGAAAATTTGTGTTTTTGGGGCAACAAGAGGGTCTTTGCCTCAAATCATGGTCCCAGAGGGAGGAAGAGAGGCCAGGGCACTATCACTAGCCTTTTGGATCTCTTCTTTATCACTACTTATGTTGCGATAGAAAGCACAAATTGAAGCAAACTATTGAATCATCAAAAGCAACCTATTCTTGACCATGAAAGAAATACATCTAACAACAACCTAATCTACAAACTGAAATAAAACATACAAATACAAGTAAAGAGGAGCTTGGCTACGTGGATTGAGCCCTAACCCAAGAGCTTCAACCCTTTGGGGTAACTCAGTGCTAGCTCGAAAAGGAATCCATATTTATTTCCAAAACAATAACAGGATTACATGGAACTGTCAAAATAATAAGCTCGAAGTTGACTAGAGTTTACATAAGCAAAAGTACAACAAAAATCCAAAAAAAATACGATCCTAGTGAGGCCCTATGCCTCTCTACTTATACAAAACAGGATTACATGGAACTGTCAAAATAATAAGCTCGAAGTTGACTAGATTTTACATAAGCAAAATTACAACAAAAATACGATCCTAGTGAGGCCCTAGGACTCTCTACTTATACAAATGCAGCTACCAATGGCTTCCTTAAAATTAAGGAGGCTTGGCTCCCAAAACTCGATATAATCATCAGTCATCCTCCACTTGCTCGACTTCCTTCTAGTGCATGACTTGGCTGCTTGTACTCCAAGCTCAATGAAGGGGAATTTGAAGTGAGGAGTAATAAATGAGGGGTATTTGTTGTTATAAGTCATGCCCTTTTTCCAATTTGAGTTATTGCTTCCACTTGTGCACTGGATTCTTGATTTTGACCTCAAAAATCATCAATATTCTGCATTAAACACATGTTAGACCACATGGCATCATAATTAACTCAACTCATCCTATAAGCATAAATACAATAAGAAAATCATACAATAAGCTGAGAGAATGGTTGATTTGACTAGGTTAGGAGGTAAAATGAGCCCATATAATTACCCATTTATGAGGCTAATCAGCATCTACGTTAGTTGGGGCTTTTTGCATAATTATATGATGGGGAGCATTGTTTTCCATCATTATAAACCATAGGTATATAGATGTTGTAGAGTGTTAATGTGAGGATAATTTTTCCCCACAAGGATGGCTTTGTTTGGGGCCTTGCACATCATCTAAGGAGAAACACCATTATCATCCTAGGGCCTACGAGTGGTTTTTGTGCATTAGTAATAATAGAGACTAATATCCGGATGGTAGAAAACCACCTCCTAGTACCTCTAAGGTGAATGGTTGGCCTAGTGGTGCTCATCGCCAATATCAAGGTTTCTTGTTGGTGGCTAGTGTCCTACTTACTAATGTCTACTACAAAATATTGTGACATTTTGATAGGTCGATGTACCAACAACTAATACATTGAATTAGTGTTAGTTGACCTTGAGGTGTCCTTAATATAGTTAGCTCAAAATTTGACCTCTCCATGGACTATAGTCCCCAACCATCAAGTGAGATTCAGTGAACCCTCTATCTCCATGAGCTACTGGATAATGTAGGATGATATGCTAATGTTGAGGACATGTTTTACATGGAATATACCTTAGTTGGGGCTTTTTGCACAATTAGGTGATGGGGAGCACTATTTGCCATCATTATAAACCATAGGTATATAGATGTTGTATGGGTGTTAATGTCAGGATAATTTTGCCCCACAAGGATGACTTTGTTTGGGGCTTTGGATATCATCTAAGGAGAAACGCCATTATTATCATAGAACCTACAAGTGGTTTTGTTTGGTTAGTAATAATACAGACTATGCACATGGTACAAAACCACCTCCCAGTTTCTCTGAGGTGAATGGTTGGCCTAGTGGTGCTCATTGTCAATATCAAGGTTTCTTGTTGGTGGCTAGTGTCCTACTTACTATGTCTACTAGTACCCAATTGGCCATCATTATAAACCATAGGTATATAGATGTTGTATGGGTGTTAATGTGAGCACAATTTTTCCCCACAAGAATGGGTTTGTTTGGGGCCTTGGACACCATCTAAGGAGAAACACCATTATCATCCTACAACCTATGAGTGGTTTGGTGGGTTAGTAATAATACAGACTATGAGCATGGTACAAAACCACCTCCTAGTGACTCTAAGGTGAATGGTTAGCCTAGTGATGCTCATCGCCAATATCAAGGTTTCATTTTGGTGGCTAGTGTCCTACTTACTAACGTCTACTACCTAATGATGTGACATTTTGATAGGTCGATGTACCAACAACTAATAAATTGCATTACTGTTGGTTGA
Organism: Pinus taeda; assembly: GCA_000404065.3. Lineage (NCBI taxonomy): Eukaryota > Viridiplantae > Streptophyta > Pinopsida > Pinales > Pinaceae > Pinus > Pinus taeda. The sequence continues at coordinate 42,474 of APFE030302217.1, forward strand.
CCTTGAGGTGTACTCAATACAATTAGCTCGAATTTGACCTTTTGATGGACTATAGGCCCCAACCATCAAGTGAGAGTCCTTGAACCCTCTATCTCCATGAGCTAATGGATAATATAGGATGATATGCTAATATCGAGGACATGTTTGACATGGCATCTAGGTTAGTTGGGGCCTTTTGGATAATTATGTGATGGGGAGTACTATTTGCAATCATTATAAACCATAGGTATATAGATGTTGTATGGGTGTTAATGTGAGGATATTTTTCCCCACAAGGATGGCTTTGTTTGGGGCCTTGGACATCAGCTAAGGAGAAAGACCATTATCATCCTAGGGACTAGGAGTGGTTTTGGTGGCTTAGTAATAATATAGACTAATATGAACATGGTACAAAACCATCTCCCAGTGCCTCTAAGGTGAATGGTTGGCCTAGTGGTGCTCATCGCCAATATCAAGGTTTCTTGTCGGTGGCTAGTGCCCTACTTACTAATGTCTACCACCCAATATTGTGACATTTTGATAGGTCGATGTACCAACAACTAATACATTGGATTAGTGTTAGTTGACCTTGAGGTATCCTTAATATACTTAGCTCAAAATTTGACCTCTTGATGCACTATAGACCCCAACCATCAAGTGAGAATCCTTGAACCCTCTATCTCCACGAGCTAATGGATAATATAGGATGATATGCTAATATCAAGGACATGTTTTACATGGCATCTAGGTTAGTTGTGACTTTTTGTACAATTAGATTATGCGGAGCACTATTTACCATCATTATAAACCATAGGTATATAGATGTTGTATGGGTGTTAATGTGAGGATAATTTTTCATCACAAGGATGGATTTCTTTGGGGCCTTGGATATCATCTATTATGTAGAAACACCATTATCATCCTATGTCCTATGAGTGGCTTTCATGGATTAGTAATAATACAGACTATGCACATGGTACAAAACCAGCTACGAATGCCTCTAAGGTGAATAGTTGGCCTAGTGGTGCTCATCGCCAATATCAAGGTTCCGTGTTGGTGGCTAGTGTCCTACTTACTTATGTCTACTAGTACCCAATTTTCCATCATTATAAACCATAGGTATATAGATGTTGTATGGGTGTTAATGTGAGGATAATTTTGCCCCACAAGGATGGCTTTGTTTGGGGCCTTGGACATCATCTAAGGAGAAACACCATTATCATCCTAAGGCCTATGAGTGGTTTTGGTGGGTTAGTAATAATACAGACTATGCACATGGTACAAAATCACCTCCCAATGCCTCTAAGCTGAATGGTTGGCCTAGTGGTGCTCATCACCAATATCAAGGTTTTTGTTTGGTGGCTAGTGTCCTACTTACTAATGTCTACTACCCAATATTATGAAATTTTGATAGGTCGATGTACCAACAACGAATACATTGCATTAGTGTTGGTTGACATTGAGGTGTCCTTAATACAATTAGCTCCAACTTTGACCTCTCGATGGACTATAGTCCCCGACCATCAAGTGAGAGTCCTTGAACCCTCTATCTCCATGAGCTAATGGATAATGTAGGATGATATGCTAATATTGAGGACACGTTTGACATGGAATCTAGGTTAGTTGGGGATTTTTTCACAATTAGGTGATGGGGAGCACTATTTTCCATCATTATAAACCATAGGTATATAGATGTTGTATGGGTGCTAATGTGACCATAATTTTTCCCCACAAGGATGGATTTTTTTGGGGGCTTAGACATCATCTAAGGAGAAACACCATTATCATCCTAGGGCCTACGAGTGGTTTTGGTGGGTTAGTAATAATACAGACCAATATGCACATGGTAGAGAACCACCTCCCAGTGCCTCTAAGGTGAATGGTTGGCCTAGTGGTGCTCATAGCTAATATCAAGGCTTCTTGTTTGTGGTTAGTGTCTTACTTACTAATGTCTACGACCTAGTATTTTGACATTTTGATAGGTCGATGTACCAACAACAAATACATTGCATTAGTGTTGGTTGATCTTGAGGTGTCCTTAATACAATTAGCTTGAAATTTAACCTCTAGATGGACTATAGTACCCAACCATCAAGTGAGAGTCCTTGAACCCTTTATCTCCATGAGCTAATGGATAATTTAGGATGATATGCTAATATCGAGGGCATGTTTGACATGGAATCTAGGTTATTTGTGGTTTTGTGCATCATTAGGTGATGGGGAGCACTCTTTTCCATCATTATAAACCATATTAGGTATATAGATGTTGTATGGGTGTTAATGTGAGGATAATTTTGGCCCACAAGGATGGCTTTGTTTGGGGCCTTGGACATCATCTAAGGAGAAACACCATTATTATCCTAGGGCCTACGAGTGGTTTTGGCAGGTTGGTAATAATACAGACTAATATGCACATGGTTCAAAACCACCTCCCAGTGCCTCTAAGGTGAATGACTGGCCTAGTAGTGCTCATTGCCAATATCAAGGTTTCTTGTTGGTGGCTAGTGTCTTACATACTAATGTCTACTACCCAATATTGTGACATTTTTATAGGTCGATGTACCAAAAAGTAATACATTGAATTAGTGTTAGTTGACATTGAGGTGTCCTTAAAAATAAGCAATATTTGCCATCATTATAAACCATAGGTATATAGATGTTGTATGGGTATTAATGTGACGATAATTTTGCCGCACAAGGATGGCTTTGTTTGGGGCCTTGGACATCATCTAAGGAGAAACATCATTATCATCCTAGGGCCTACAAGGGGTTTTGGTGGGTTAGTAATAAACCCAACACGACTTCCTAAGGATAGTAAATCCAACTTACTACTGCTACGTGGTGATCCATGAAACAATATTTAGGTTTTTATTGCTTTTTGGAGGCAAACCATTCCTCCACTTAAGGATTTTTCCTCCTATCCACTTGTAGAAACAATAAGCTTGAGTAGCATAATAGGATTAGAAGAAAATCATAGGAAAGTATGTGAATAATACAAGAGGTTTAGATTCCAAGCATTTTTTGTAACCTTGTAAAGTACAAACAACATGTTTGTTAATCGAAGTGATATTTGATTTCAGCTCTTAGTTTAGCTTTCTTCTAAGGTTTTTAAGTTTCTTTGTGTTATGGCCGAACCTAGGTGGTCGATATCCCTCTTGTATCATTTATGGTCACACATTTGTTTATGAGCAATTTTTCCTTGCAGCTTATCTTAACATTTGTTGATGATATTTGTAGCATTGTTACATTAGTTATATAGAATTTTTACTTTGAATTTAGTTAATTTCGATTACTATTTTTAATTTTTTGTTCATTGTGTATTATTCATTGTTTCTTACACTCTACTCTATTTTGAAACTACAAGAAACACTACAACATTGCATTTGTTAGATTAACCCTACCACAAGTTGTTTTGATGCATTGGATAGGTGCACTTTTCAATTTTCCAACTTCTCCTTAGCATCATTGCCATCCAATATCACATTTAGCATATTCACCTTCACATTACACTATTTCTTGTAGAAAAATAAGGACACTTGTAGCATTTTGCAACCCAACTTCTAAGCTTGCCCAAATTAATATTAAAAAAGCACTGATTAATAGAACGGCTTGCAAATGAACATTTAAGCAAATATTAGGATGGAGACTTTTCAAACATTTTTGTGGGAAAATTTAAACATTCAAGTTGCGCTTGAATATTTGGTGTTCAATGATTTGGGAAACTTTTGAGCAGATAATCTATGATCCGTGTGCTTTAATAATTGGTGATCTGTGTCCTTTGAGGAGTTGGTGCACACATTAACTCCAATATGGTCGGGGGAGTATCTTGTAGCATTAATAGGTAAAGTGCTTCCCTCAAAAACCCTTCTAGATCACCAAGATACTTTTACAAGCTTTGCATTTATACCAATTTTTTTATGTGAGGCCAATCTTCCATAGATTTTGCCTAAAACAGGTATGTGTTTTGGCTTTCTGTTTGTTTTATTAAAAGATAGCTCTTTGAATAATTTATTATCATATCCTGTTGCATGTTCAAATTGTTGGGGTTACCTTTAGTTTCTATCTTTTTTATTGTACAGACTTTAAACACATACCCAACCCATTTCCTTATAAACATTACTAAGCATAGGATGATAATACGAGGCATTTTCTATGGATCAGATTCCAGCTTAGTTATTTCCTCTGCTTTTGGGCATATGTAAAGTTAAGTGCATTTAATCGATCATCTGCAATGAGAATGATTCCAACGAATCTCTTCGAACTCGATAGAATATCCAATGTGATTTTTCTTGATCTAGAAGTCTACAAATAATACCCACAAAAAGTCGTTTCTCATTCAAAGATTGAACACACAATGAAGGGAATTAGAAAGATGGAACCTGATTGTTTTATAGTGGTCCACTATAAGTAACGTCTTAGAGTATGTTTATGAAATATAATGCCCATAAATTGATACATGAACACAACACAACACAACACTTCATAATGGTGTTTGTATCACCATCAAACCCTAATGTCATATGGCATACTAGGTGCAAGTGGAAAATAAAGAGTAGGTATTTTATTATTAAGAAAGGCATATAATGGTCCCATGAAACCATAATTATTGTCCTTGCTAGCATTAATATAAATTCCAAAGAGAGAAAGGAAGTCTGAGATCCACTACTTGCTCAAAAGGTCATCCTACACATTTATAACATATTCAATGCTATTAATGTTAGTGTTCAATAATTTCTCACGTATGACATAGTGGGTGCATGCAGAAAATAAACGGTAGACATTTTGTTACTAAGATATTCATATAATGGTCCCATGACACCATATTTATTGTCATTGACTTCCTCACCACTATTAGAATTAATTTTCTCATTATAATATAAAGTTTTGCATGCATTAAGCTAGCTAAAATTTTGGACCTAGTATCGATTCACACCACATTGCCAATCTCATCTAAAAAATCATATAAAGCATTTTCATTTCTAGTTATAACTAAATTGTACATGTTTTGTTTGTTAAAATAACGTGAAAATTATGGGTGAGGTGATTTTATTATGTTATCCATAATATGGACACTTTTAGTCTATAGAAGTGCGCACATGCTTCTCCACTGTAAAAATTAAAAATTGCTCATACCCATATCACTTATATCCAAAAACTTGTCAAAAAATGTTAGGAACATTTTATGCCAAGATTTGTATATCATTTAGAGCATGATTGAAAGATAATATTTTATAAATGATTAACACGAGTGCTTGGGATAATTGGAAACTTAATTGATGATTAACCTTCACTTTCTATATTATTTACCCTATCATGTATAAAATTTTAATACATATTGTTTCAAGAGTTGCACCAAGAAAAGTATGCATTTTTGTTGGTTACCAAGGTTGTTTTGACATGTGCTTATTTATATATAGATGATTTGATTATATTATTTAATATGAATTTGTTTTGATCTTTACTTGAATTGTTTTTTAGTACTGTATGTATTTTATATGAAGACTAATATGAGTCAAATTTTAGGAGTGTAAAAATCAAGAAACTAAGTTAAATATCAAATTCTTGTCACTTATGATCCAATATATCCAAGTGCATGATGAAAATTTCAAGAGATCTTGCCCCTTTTCCCACTTCAAGGGTTGCCAACAAAAAATAAACATTGATGAGTTATATGCAATTCAAATTAGCTAACTGGAGAGGATTTGAATTGAACAATGAGGTTGATATCTTAAAAACTAAACTGCAAAATTTTAGGGACCTCTCTCAACAATGAAGGAAGTGACTAGGAGTTTAGTTGGGTTTTCCCTTTAAACATAAGTAGGAGCTTATGGTGATAGATTATGGACCTCATATTTTTTTTCATGATATGATTCATTTAATACTAGTAGTGATTGGAGTTTTAATAGAAGGCAACCCTTTACCTCAATTTTATCGTAGATATTGAATAAGAGAAGAAGATAATTTTGTTACATATTTCCTTTTTTCTTGCTTAAATAAAGGCTATTGGTGGCACCCTTGATTAAGGCCCACTTAAGGAGAGTAATCAGAACCATTGTATGTGTATCTTTTCATCTTGCAAATCTATTTTAGTGTTGATTACAAACTTCAACAGTAGGATTATAGGCACATGTAGTAGGCTAGACAATTCATTAGTTCATGTTATTTCTAACATTTATCTACTTTTCTTCATGTCTTTGAATGCCACTTCTATTATTTACAATTGATGTATGTCATATATGATTTAGTTGTAATTTTTGCTACTTAAAACATGCTTCATGAAAAAACCAAGGTTACTAAGATCTATAAGGTTTGACGATTTAATAATGTCCCTTAGTATCTTAATTCCATCAATGCATTAACATAGTTCTTTAATTTGTAGAAAATGATATGTGATCCTTTCATGCCCTTGCACATCATTAGGAGATTCAAATTGAATATCACCAAGTTGATGGAATGAAGCACAAGGGAATGACTTGTCAACTTGGGCATTTCATTTATGCAATTTTTTGCAATGTTAATTTCATATTAATACCTTTCTAGTTGCATACAAAAAGCATAACAACTTATAAGTTGCATGAAATTTTAGACGATGTTTAACATGAGGTAAGATATTTAGTATTCATATATACAACTCTTTGGCTTGATACTTTCTGGTACTTTTCCCAAGGAGGTTACTAAAACTATGTTAGAATTCATTTGAAAATTTTGAAATAAAATAAAATTTCATAAAAAATCAAATGCATCAACCTAGAGATAGAGAAGATATATTTTTACTAAGAATGTGTGTTTTGATGTAGCTCAGGTAGGTATAAGTGATAAGGTAAAATAGTAATACGATTGTGAAGTGTACATACAATATACTTGTTAGTCAATTTCCTACATAAGGGTTAGAAAAAAGTATTTTCCTATGGGGGTTCTAAGTAGGCTAACAAAAAAGTGAGTTTTAAAACCATAAAAGTAGTAATGATGATTATGCTTAAAATAAATTTGTGTAATTAGAAAAAAAAAGGAACTTAACATGTGTAGCGAGAAACAAAATCTCAAAACGTAACAATGCTACTACACTTCCATACCCAATGAACAAGCTTTTAGTAAAATACTAAAATATTTCACCTATGGAGAAAGGTACACAAATGTGGCTCACAATATCCTCGTCCTTGGGAGGGTTTTGTCTCCTTTTCATGGCTATAGTGGATCCTTTTTGAAATACAAAAAGAGAAAAATGGTATGATGAGACTTTAATAGAGAGTAATCGAATGAAAAAGAAGTAAAAGTTAGATGATGAAATGGCCATGGTAAAATTGAGTTGATAAAACCTCCTTATTTATATTAAAATGTTCATTTAGATTTCATCTGCGCAAATAATAATATATTTCTTTGACCAAATGAAGATCTAACCACTTTTGGTATTTTATTATGATTTGTGAGAGGAAAAGGTCAAAGAAATGGTTAATAACCTTTATTTATATAAATAACTCAAAAAATAATCACGGGTTAAGTTAATTAATAAAAATGAGAAAGTAAATAAGAAATAATTAATACACAAATGGATTTATTAAATTGCTTCTATGTGAAATGGTAAAATAAGTTAGGAATAATTATTAAATAATAAGTTACTAGATTATTCCTACGAAAATGTTGAAAATATTATATAATACTTAATAAATAAATGATTTATTGAATTATTCCTATGGAAATAGAAAATATGAGTGAATTTTTTTTTAATTATTTTCCCTCTGGTCGGTAAAAATATGTCAATAACATAAAAGTAATGAATTTATGGGTTATTATTTTATGTTGATTAATTTAAATAACTTAGGAAAAGTGGTTACTTAGGCTATTTCCTAAGGTGAAAGTAGTTTTTAATTTGTAAAATCCGTCCTACATTGTGTATTTTGATCAAGCTAGTGAATTATGACTATGTGTTCACTTTTTAGGTGATAACAATTCTATTGAAGAATTTATTAATCAACCTTAAAGAGGGGTTGGGATTTTTATCAATCCTTTCTCTAATCTTATGAATTCTATTAACGATATAGAAATTGAACATAGTGGAGAATCTCCATACAAAATTCAACATATCGGAAGCATTTATTTGAGGCCTTAAGCCTTTAAATACTGGAACCATAAAACTTAATCGATTTACCTTTATAAATTGGAACCACAATAGTTTAATGGAAATACACACGATTACAGGGAAAACCCCAATGCCGAAAGCATAAGGTCGGATCTCAAATATTATACACCCACCACTATAACTCAATCCCAACTCTGATATGACGGTCCTCATTCAATCACAAAATTTCTATCGCAACATCTCTTCGGCCCATTCCGACATCGTTCCAATGGTTTCACCGATGCGATAATAATATATATATTCTCCATTACGATTCCATCTAGGCCATTGATCTTACATATCTAACAGTCCCTGTGCATTCTCTGTTTGTTTCCTCTATTGATGGATTTCTGTGTTAAAACACAATCCCTCTACCATACTCTATTTATGCACAATATCATAGTTAACACACTTATCTTTGGATCGCCATCGATCCTTCAATGGTCGATGGTTGATCAAATCCTGTAGCACTGAACATTCAAACTATCTATACGATAACACACAAGTGCACACAATATCAACACAAAGCATGCTTTTAAATTAGCACAATATATTAGTGTTGAGGTGAGAAATGGAATTTTATGAACAATGTTGCTCAGTGTTCCTTGAACAAAGTTTATATTGTTATAATCCTTGTTGGCATGTGAAGGGTTGTCAGACCTTTTATATTCTCATGATGTAGATTTTTTTATTAAGTTAGTGAAACTAGCACCTCCCTGTTTACATTTGATTAAGTTAGTGAAACTAGCACCTCCCTGTTTACATATTTTCATAAGAAAAATGCCAAATGCTATAAAAAAAAAAGGTTGAGCAAGGTTGCAGTGGATGAACTCCAGTGTTTTTGCTGAGGCAGAAGCCATGCTTCTTTCAAGTCAAATTTCTAGTGCTACATTTCTCAGGGTACTTCAGGACTTGTGCTCTCTTTCTTGCTCAGTTAACAACAACGTAAACTTTGTAACAGGAACTGAAACTGTTACCCGTTTCGTAGAGATAGCAAAAAATGACCCGATTTTCAAAAGTGGTGATGCAGAATACACATGTTTTTTTAGAACATGGTTTTTGGAACTTTAATTTTTTTTCATGTTCAAGGATGAAATCATGTTTTAGAATGGTAGTGATTTTCATGCTGATTTTAAAAAGTGAGTATTCTGCATCACACCTTTTTTTTTAAAAGACCTATTTTTTGACTTTTAATTTTCTAGTGTGTGAAATGTGAAAAATTATTTTCTAAATTTGATAGTTTTTGAAGTCGTCATCTTATTCATATTTTCTTGTTCTCTATCTTATTTTTTTTTTTAAGGGGGGTTTTTATTGTTTTGCGTTTTTAAATTAGAAAGTTGATAGTTTGAATTTTAGATAATCTGCATATTTATACATCCTTAATTAATTTTTCAATCCACATGAAATAATTGTTTCTAAAAAACAACACTTTTTAACAATGGACATAAAAATAACCATTTTTAACATAAATATAACAAAAAAACTAAACGTTTTGGTAATTTTTTGGTAGAATTAACATGTCAAAATCACAATTTTTATACAAAAATATTAACTAAAAATGGTCAAATAATAGTTTTTTTTATGAATTTCATGTCAAATAAATAATAATAACAGCTTTTTTTTCAAAAAATAATAATTAACTTAATAATCAATGCGAAAATCACAAATTACAAATATTGAACACATAACAACTTTAATTTATTGATTATTCTTTTCATGAAATGTCAGAGTCAAAACATTGCAAAGTTTGATTTCCAGGTATAACTTAAATTTAATCAACAATGTCACGTAATCCAAACTCTTCGCCCTCTAGAGTTTCATCATTGTCATCTTCCACAATATTTTCTGCTTCCTTTTACGCAATTTCCTCTTCTAATGGGTCTTTGATGTCTGCAAATCTCCCAATATATGTCTTTCCAAACATTCCATGTAATGGTGGTTGGGGTTCCTTTTCCTTTTTTGCCACACGTGATTCATTAAAGT
>APFE030302217.1:58822-73133 GCA_000404065.3 Pinus taeda
AAGTTTGAAAATTGACCCAAAAAAAAAAACGTTATTCCAGTAGCATCACTTTCGTTTTGAAGCTATATTTTGCATGAAAATTTCGTAGTAAATTTCGTAGTCACCACCATTTTTAAAACACGTTCAAAATTGGCACCTAAAAAAAAACATCGTTCCAGTATACACACTTTTCGTTTTTAGCATTGTTTTTTATTTTTTTGGGGGTTTTTGGGCCAGAGTTCCCATTTTGAGTTTATAGTTCCCGTTTCAAAGTTTACATTGTTTAACAAGGGAAAGGATGATTAGGTACCAACTTATAGATATCATGATGAAAGTGTTATTATAATCACAAGTCTAAATTTAGTTTTTGAACTTCTATGGCAACAACTGGGTCTCTGCATCCGTAAGATAGAAAAATTGGTCATCTACATTGTCTACTGTACCTTGTGTCATTTGATGCTAATCAATTTTTACTCCCTCTACCACCTGGCACACAGAAGATCTTGCCATATATTGACATATTTTTGTAATATGTAAAAAGTTGCAACCTCATTAAATGACACTTACACAGCTTGAATACACCAATGCTACCTCTAGAGAGATAAAATCAGCTGCAAGTTCATCTGATTCCTCAGTGCTCAGGATACTGGCCCATTGTAAGAGATACCTCAATGATTTAAAACTCAATCCATGGACAATTAAAGATTTATATCCAACATTCAGTATTGTAATGAGAATATATGAAAATCACCAATCTTATCTATGCATTCATAAGAAACATCTGAAAAACACATTTGGCAACTACCCTTTAGCTTTTACTAGAGTTGCATGAGAATACATAAAATACACCAATCTTATCTATGCATTCATAAGCAACATCTAACAAATACATTTGGCATCTAGAATTTAGTTTTTACTAGAGATGCCTAAAGCATTACATAAACACAGTGCAATCTTTCGGAAATTTCATTCAAATGTGGAACATTACTATGGAAGCCAAGTTAACCATTGATTTTAGACCTTGCATGCACATTTCATGGATTGTTATAGTAGTGACATACAAATGGAATAGGTCAGTTATATCATATATGTCAAAGATATTTTAACTCGATGAATAAAACTGCCATTTAAGCTATAAACCTAAATAAATGTTCCAAACCTGAAACTATGACCTTTCCTTGCAAATTGCATGTGCTAACAATTAATCATAGTTAAATGGTTTTAGATTCAATACAACAGTGATCTTATGGAGGAGCTATTGGGTTTGGAAAGTCACCAGAGAACAAACGCCAGTGGGTTAATCTCCTAAAACAAGGTGTTAACATAGTCTACTGAGAGGTACATTTTGCATCAGGATATCTCCTAGACTGATATCTTTTTATGAGGAAGAAAAAACATGGATAATGTTTGGTTAGGTAGGAATATAGCTTGTCAATTTAGTCTAGCTTGAGTGATTAAAAGAGAAGGTTGTTAGGCTCTCCACCATTTCATGGATTGCTATAGAGATGAGACAAAAGAGGCTCTCTCTTGAGACTTGACTAGGTCATTCATAACAGTTGTGGTGTCGGTGCATTAACTTATCCAGAAAATTCCAAAACTTTGTTGATGCACAAAATTTATTACTGATTCTACCTTGGAGTATGCCATAGTCACTGAATATGACATGCATGTTTTTACCAAGGGGGCCCTAAACTCTTGAATAACGAAACATTACATTGGTATGGTCAACCTACATACGGAGAAATGAAACTTTTTTTAATAAGATGCTAGCAAAACCTGGACACTGTTGTGTGGGATTATTGCTTGGTGCCTCGAGATTGCACAACAGCCTTTATTGGTTGAGCTAGTAGGAATCGATTTCTTCAGGTGGATCTTCCTGGTACAAATTTTCCTTTCCTTGTAAGACCTTGATAGGGGTATATAGATTCTTGTCAATAGAATGTATATTTGTCTGTATAGTTGTTTATTACGTAATCATCTAAAGGAAAACTAATTACATGAATATGGATTAGGCTACCTCATAATTGTATAGTTGTTGAGGTCAATTTGTGATTACGTGGTCTTTGAATATTTTGAGAGTATATAAACTCTTCATGTATTATGATTTCTCTGGCAATGTTCTCAAGGCAACTATTCCAAAAATAACAAAAAAATTATTTTTTGTCATTAACCAAAGATTGTTTTCCTTTAGAAATCGAGAGACAGAGAGAGATTGTCTTTACAATACCTTCTTTTGTTTGTGGCATGTAAGGAGATCTTGAAAGTAATCTAGAATAAGAAAACTAGTTGGTCAACTTGTGATAAAGGTGGGTAATTGCTTGGACACTAAATTTTAAGCTTGCCACAATCTTCTAAGAACATTGGATCTAGAAATCTCGAAGGCTTCAACTACATTCATTATGTCATAGAAGTTGGAAGAACCAGAGATGTCATGGATGTGTAACTGTTAATATTATGAAGATGATAGCACGTGTGTCTTTGAAGGTACATTACCAATTATAATGCAAACAACAAATTTTACCACTAATATAGTTCATTGGGCATGGATATCAATCAAGCATAGTTACCCTTACTTTCTTGGTAAGGAGATGAGGCTTCATGATTTCCACCCTGTTTTTCCCAAAGAAATTTATTCTAGGAGGAAAAATTATTTAGTAATTTCCCATTTTACAAGCAAACACTTCGAAAAAAATGGATTTCACACCTGGGAGTTTTTTGTAGGATAAAGGGAAAGGTGAGTGGGTATCTTGGCAGTAGTTGCATTGGTCTTATGAGCATTACACCACATTTCATATGGGTCTTCACAATAGAGAATCACCATTACACTTTATTGATTTGTTTTAAAAATAAACGTAACACACAATAGATTTCTTTTGGCATGCAATGTTGTTGTTGATAGTATGATTGTATTTGTGCCACATGTAAAGTTAACATGTGTTAAATTTCTTTCACCTTGGAATATTTTTATTGGAAATGTGCTTGTGTTTGGGCTAGAAACTATGCTAGATTTCTTTTTCTTTGGAATATTGTTGTTGTCAAATTGGTTGTTTATGATAAAAGGAAATCTAGCAAGTGTTATATTTCCATCACCTTGGAAATGTTATTGAAAATGTTGTGCTTGTGTTTGGGCTAGAAATTGTGCTATATTTCTTTTGCTATGTAATATTGTTGTTTTCAATTTGGTTGTTTATTATAGAAGGGAATCTAACATGTGTTAGATCTCCTTCACCTTGGTAATGTACTTTTGTTTGTGTTAGAAGGAAATATAGCATGCACTAGATTTCTTCTGGCATGAAATGTTTTTTTGGTAGTATGCTTGTATTTATGCTACATGTAAAGCTAGCATGCATTATATTTATTTTACGTTGCGATGTTGTTATTGGAAATGTGATTGTGTTTGTGATAGAAGTTGTTCGAATTTGTTTTCCCTACAATGTTATTGTTGGCAATGTGCTTTTGTTTGTGCTAGAAGTAAATCAAGCATATGCTAGATATTTTTTACATTGCAATGTTGTTTATGGCAATGTGATTGTGTTTGTGCTACAATAAACTCTAGAATGTGTAATATTTCTTTTACTTTGAAATGTTTTTGTGAGTAATATGCTTCTATTTACATTAGAAGGAAATTTAGCATGTGGTGGATTTCCTTCGCCTTAGACTATTGTTATTGGCAATGTGTTTGTGTTTGTGCTAGAAGGAAATCTAGCATGTGTTAGATTTATTTTACCATGTAATGTTGCTTCTAGAAATATGCTTATGTTTGTAGTAGAAGGAATGATATTGATTGTTAGCTTTCATTTGAGGAAACAATGTTTCATTACATACAAAATGACTACCATACTATTTTAATTTTTGTATCTATATTACCTTTTCGTAAGTTGTGTGTTTTTGGGAAAATATAAAGTAACACTTTACGTGGTTCATCCTTTTAATTACAAGTTGCGATTTAATTGTTGTTACAGAATTGATACAAGGTACAATGGAAAATATAATTTTGGCAAAAGGGGATTATGTTGATCTCCTTATTAATGATCAAGTCATTGGGCTAGGAAGGGTCGAATCTGCAGAGTATGGAACTTATTATGTTGGAGAAAGGGTTAATGTTGGTTATGTTTCAATTTTGATAATTGATGTGACTGAACCATGTTTGATTGATGACGATGTTAATGAAGGGGACATACATCCATGGAAGATTGTGGATTTGAGACACCACATAAGTAAATCAAAATATTGAAGCATGTGTTATATATTATTGTTACTATAATAAATGTTTTTTTTTTTTAGTAAATACTAACCTTATTTACATTCATTTATAGGTACAAATGTTTCTTCTACATATTCTATTGGAGACAAGGTAAATCTTCTACAACATTGAGTGAAGGTGGGCGAGGGCTCCATATTTAATACAGAGCTTGGGCATAAAGTGCATCGAAAGATGGTAAAGAAAGGATGCATAGTGGTTAAAATTGAAAAAGGTCTTAAAATATAACGCTCCTCTACCACATCCAACAGGATTTGAGCATACAATTGGGGGTACATTAGAATCTTATGAAATTTGGCCATAATCAGATTTGGAGCCTCACTTTCATGATCATGCCATAAATATTCCCCAAGATAGGGTTAGATTCAAATGTGAAAATGTTTCTCTTGCACATGAATGCATGTGAACAAGCATGTGCATTGGCAAAGGAATGCTAGTTAATGTCCGCAAGGATGACATTGTTGAGGGTGAAACACTAGGTGAAATGGATTTTGGTGTTTTTCTAGAAGAGACAGATGGAAATTGTGAGATATGCAAAATTCAGGATAATTATATACATTTTTTGGTTAGATGGCCAATAAATAAGTTGGTGGACAACAAAGGTGTTATATTAAGGGTCAAGGAAAACTTCAAGGAGCCACCCAAAGAAATGGTGATATGGGATGTTATAGAGGACACAAATCCTTAGAAAAATGGGATGGGTACCTTTGTAATGAAAAATATATAAACTCAATGATATGCATGTAACAAGGCCATATAAAAGGATTAAACAAGTTATGGCTACAAAAAAAATTGCAAAATGTCAAACAAAAATAGATGAAGAGAAAGAAATTTGACTTTTGGCAACAGATGTATGTTGTAGAAAATATTGTCTTCAACATGTGGATAAGAAGGCCATTGCAAATTCTAGAAGGGGTATGAGACAGATAAATAGAAATGGTATTATAGAATTTGTCTTGAATTCACTCATGTCAAACACAGTCATGTAAAATGGCCATGGCCTACCACCTATTGCTAGAAATGCAAAGGACATGAGACTTAATGGGAATATTATTTATACGGAAGTATGGTATAAGATACATAAAATTCCTCAAAGCACATTCCATAACTACCAGCATTATTTCCAACATGGATAGATCAAGGCTATTCATGGTAACACCAACACATGCAAAGCACAACCTTACACAATGGCAACAACAGAAATATTACACAAAATTGTAATGGATAATTAAGATTTTTCACCAAACCAAGCACGTCAAGTTGAAGAATATGGAACATCTAATCCTTTAAGATTGCTTCCTTCGACTTACACACAAAATTATTTGTTAAAAGAGATCAATGAGGCTATTCAAAAGCTAAATTACCCATCAATATCACAACCAACAATAAGCAATATCTGGAATACTAAGTTTCAAGATGTGGAATTTTCAAAGAACATCAACTTCAATAAATGCAATCAATGTATTATGTTGAAAGCATAAATGAAGTCAGCAACTACAAAAGAGTTGGAAGAAAAGGCACAAGGTAGGTTGAAGAAACTTAACAAGATTGTTATGTGTGGAAGATATTGCTACTATGCCCATAGAATTATGTCAGAGGGGTTTCCAAAGGAGTATTTGAGCATTATCCACGATAAAATGGATAAACCAAAGACATCAATCCCAAGGCTACGTGTCAAATCAAAATCTTTTGTAGGAACAAATTTAGGTTTGTTATTGATAGGTATGCTTACACATGGGCATAAGGCAGAATCTTTTGGTCATTTCTCCCTACCATTTTCAATATGGGATCAAAATTTATTATTACATCCCTTGCAAAGTTCTTAAGGGACCTTCAATACCACAAATGGATATGTATGGTGATCTACTTTATGAAAGTGGAATTTCAAGAAACCCACTTACAAATGGATTACTTGACATATCTATTACTCAAGATGTTAAGGGTACAAGGATGATTTTATATCTCATGGAAGTTTAAAATTCAAAATGTTGATTTAAACCTCTTCCTACACATTTGTTATAGTTGGAAAATGCAACAAGTGATGATAAGAATCACTAACTTTTCATGTTTCTATCACTTTTAACTGTACTTGGTGTCTTCATCACTATTGAGGTTGGGTTCTTGCCTGTGGGGCACACCCATGAAGACATAGATGGAACCTATTGAAGAATGTCGTCTAACCTAAAAAGTAAAGATATTTATTATTTACCTGAAATGATGGATACATATCGCATAATTGAATAAAATCGAGTGTTCCCACCTACACTTATTGACAAGGTCTCTGACTTCAGAAGTTTCCTTAGTGGATACATTAAGGAGGGAAAAAATGCACTAGTTGGACATCTTAATGTCCAATACTTCCAATTTCTTATACTCAATGACGTTCCAGTAATAAGGTACAAAGAATCAATTAGAGATATTGAGTGGTGAGAACCAGTTGAGTTATGGAATATAGATGATGAAGGTTGACCTATAATTCCCATAGGGAAGCCATCTTTCTTAGCTTCCAAACAGAATGATGTCTATTTAAAAGAACTAAAGGAAGGGATTACGTTATACATAAAAATGTGGAAAGACATTATTGGGAATGAGGATTCACCAATTGTTACAGAGGAATGGAAAAATAAAGTAGTGTACTGGGGAAAATTTCTTGATACATTAGATGGAATCTATAATGACCATAGAATAACAGATGGAAGTGATTCATCTTCTCAGGATTTCTGGCCCAAGACAATGCACATTGTTGATGATGATCATAATCCACTCCAAGTAATCTCAAGTATTATGTATGGAGATTTTGATAATGCGATAGATGAACCAATATATGTTGGACCCAAATGCAACAAGCCAAAGCCAACATTCAATCTGATGATTGATGTTGAGAAAGGAAAGATGTTGCTAGTTAGATCAGGAAATGAGGATGCAAGAGAGATGATTTCGATGGAAAAATCCATCTCAGATATCTTTAGGGATAATGAAAGTGAGAATATTCATGTAAAGGTTGACTGGTGGAAGCCTATGTCAGGGAAATACAATGAAACTTTTTAGAGCAATATTGGGTACCAAATCCTGACGACACAGAACTTGGCTCTATTCCAATTAATACCATAGTGTGGGCATGGATGCCAAAGAAAGAACATTGCAAGAAGACCAAGATAAATAAATATGGTGTAGAAGCCATTCTTGATCTACTTGAGCGAATATCTTAAGAGTAGGTTTATATGATTCATGAATGTAATTTTTTTTTGAAGGATCTATTAATATACATTCAGACACACTTTTCCACATTTGTTGTATATCAAATATTCTCTTATATTCTTTTTGAAGGGGTTTTATATTATTTAATATTTCGATGTAATCATGTGTTATACAAGTTGCATGACAATGCCATAAAATATTTAAGTTTTCAAAGCTTTATTTGACCAACATGACTTCTCACCATATCAAATATGCATAACCAAATTCAATAAGGCACCTAAAAACATCTTCTAAACTTGGTCTATTAAAACAATAGTGGAGTACCTAGTTAGTTTTCTATTTAATATAAACCATTTAAACACTTAATGAATAAATGATAGACACTTGATATAATGTTTGAAGTGAGTTTTCCTTAATTTTCCTTATTACAATTGATATAAATCAAATTTGCTATTTTGTTGCACTCTAATTTATAAAAAATAAAAAATAAAAAATAAAAATAAAATAAAAATAAATTGATCATTGAACAACACAACTAGAATTATAAAAAATATTTCCTCTTTATAGATTTTGAAGTGGTGCCAACATTGTACTAGTATAATTAATTTGTACTCAACTTAGGAAAAGTAGTTAGTGTCAATTTAAAATGGTCAATAATATTAAGAAAAACAATATTAGTATATTGTTAAATAACTTTATAGGTAAGATTTTTTTTACCCAATCTAGTATTCACGAGTCAAATTTAGTACATAAATATAAATGTTAATGATAATAGAAATAATGTAAGGAATATAAGTTTTAGATTAATGTTAATATGTTCTTTTCAATATAATATCCTTAAAAATTACATGAACAAAAACTAAACATTTGTAATAAATATCTTCGTCAATTTTCTCTCTTTCTTGTTGTATTTGAAAATAATCAAATTGTACTACTTTGTTACTATTCTAATTCATGATTGATTTTGATCGTTAAAAGGATTAGTAATTGAGATGAGAGACTCATTTTACAACCCAATATGGGGGGATGTGTAAGTTTGTCTTCCATTTGTGCCCTTTAAAATAAAAATTATGTTCTAAATAAAAAAAATATAAAAATGAATATTTTGTAAACTGATTAGAAGTTAAAAAAAAATGTGTGAATTAGATGTTTAAATCTTATACTTTTCAAAAGTATTTCAACTAGAGATACAAAGAAACTATTTGAAGATTTATGTTAACTATTTATGTCATATCAACTTCATATATATATATATATATATATATATATTATATATATATATAATATATATATTATATATATATATATTATATATATATATAATATAGTTGTTTATTTGGTCGTATATATACTCTTTATTTAGCATTCAAAAATACAGTTTCAACAATTAAAATAACACATTGTATCTTTCACTCTAAAGCACGTGAGTAAATTTGATCCTTACATTTGCACTTAAAATGGATCTATGATGGTATATATTGGACACATAACTATGATCATTTGTCATTAAATAACTTTATACCTTATATATAGCTTGCATATTAATCTATTATTCATTAAGTAATCCTCAACCAACTTTGCTTTTAACACAAATCTACAAATAATAAATAATAAATAAACTATGCTAGTACTCACATTCAACATTTAATTTGATCCTAAAAAAATAGTTTCTCCTTAACTCTAAAATGGTGCAAAATTCCTACAATAGTATGTAATGATGATGGTGATAATGATGATTATCATTCACTAAGACCAAATGTGGTATATAAGAAGGTAAAAAAATATTACTAAAAGTTATTTTGAATTTTATTGTTGTGCTAAAAAAGCATTAAAAGAAGTGTTTGAATATCATCATAATTTTGTTTAGTGAAACAATCAAGAAGCTAGTAGCGTCACAAATATTTTGAAATTTAATTCTAATATTTTAAATTGTGCCAACATTGTCTTAGTAATAATCATAACTTAACATATACATGATATTTACTATATCAGATTATATTTAAATGGGTTAATAATAGTTACATACACATCATTATTTTCATAAAATAACCTTAACAAACTTATCTTTTAATATTAACCATAAAATTATTAAATTAGAAAATGCAAGGAATCCAAGATTAAGATGTGAAAATTTTTATTTTTCAAGTTTATATAAAAAAAAAATTATAAAGTTTATCATGATAATTTTTACACAAAAATGGTGAATATCTACATTAAATTAGTGAACTAGGTGACTTTCTAATTCCTCATTTTGAAAAAACTTAATCTAGTTAAAGTTCTAAATAATGGTATATACTGGATACATTAGTAAGATCATTTTTCATTAAATAACTTTATACTTAATATATATCTTGCATATTAATCTATTATTCATAAAGTGAGCCTCAATCAAATTCTTTATTAACATAAACGTACAAATAATAAATAAAAATAAATTATGCTACTACCCACATTCAACGTTTAATTTGATCCTAAATTTAATTTTCTTCTCAACTCTAAAATGGTGAAAACTTCCTACAATAGTATGTAATTATGATAGTGATAATGATGATTATCATCCGATAAGGCCAAATATGGTAAATAAGAAGGTTAAAAAATATTATTAAAAGTTATTTCAAATTTTATTGTTATGCTCAAAAAGAATTAAAAGAAGTGTTTCAAGATCAGCATAATTTTGTTTAGTTAAACAATCAAGAAGGTTTATAGCATCACAAATATTTTGGTATTTCATTTGAATATGAGTATAAACTGGATGATCTGTGAGAGTTTTTTAATCTTCAACCATATTACTAGTTTTGCAAAGGTGATAGACTTTTAAATTGTGCCAACATTGTCTTAGTAATAATCGTAACTTAACACATACATGAAATTTACTATATCATATTATAATTAAACGGGTTAATAATAGTAACATACACATCATTATTTTCATAAAATAGCATTAACAAACTTATCTTTACTATAAACCATAAAAAATATTAAAATAGATAATGTAAGGAATCCAAGATTAAAATGTGAAAGATTTTCTTAAGCAAGTTTATATAAATTTGTTTTATAAAGTTTATCATGATAATTTTTACACAAAAAGTGGTCAATATCTACATTAAAATTACTGAACTAAGTGACTTTCTAATTCCTCATTTTGAAAAAATTTAATCTAGTTAAAGTTCTAAATTCTAAATCCACTGAATACTTCCAAATTTAGTAAAATATGTGTTCTATCATGTATGCATCATATTCATAATACCTCTTTGGTCTCTTACTTTCCCTAGATCTCCCTAATGTTGTATGTCTTTCTCCCTCTCCCTCTCGAAGAGCATTTTCTAACGAAACATGCCTCTTCTAATTTCATGGAACAATTACTTATTGTATAGGCTCACAAGGACCTTCAACATCTTCTTGAGAAAGTACTGGTCCTTCACCATCATTATCCCTAGAGATATCCTCAAAGATAGGTATCTCTTCATCATCAGAGTCAATTAAAACATCCCTTGACTTCTTGTAATCTATGCTCTCATCAAAGATGACATCCCTGCTCACTTCAATTCATCAATTCTCCTTGATATAGATTATGTGCTTTTGATGAAGCCCTATAGCCCACAAATATTCCCTTTAGACTTGTAGGATCTAATTCCTTCCTCTTGTCCTTATGTATATAAATATATATAGGACACCCAAATATATGAATATGATCAACATTGGGCTTATTTCATGTAAATGGTTCTTCCAAATTCATGTTCTTTAGAATCATGTGATAACTTCAATTTTGTAAGTAGAGAGTTGTCATGCATGCCTCTCCCCATATGAATTGATGGATATCATGATCATATAGAATATCTATGACACATTATTAAATAGTATGGTTCTTCCTTTTTTCCAAACCATTACGTTTAGGATTATAGGAAACAATGAGATTCCTCTTTATTCTTTCTTCCTTGAAGAAATCTATTAACTCTTTAGAGGTGTATTCTCCACCATTTTATGACCTTATAATTTTGATCTTTCTCTCAGTTATGTTCTCTACTTCATTCTTAAACTCTTGAAACTTTTTTAATACCTCATCCTTTTTCTTGAGAAGATATAACCAAGTCTTCCTTGAGTAATCATCAATGAAGGTAAAATAACACTAATACCCACCAAGAGATTTTACATATAGAGGTCAACATACATCCGAGTGTATGGGATCTAAAATTTCTTAGATATAGTATCACTACTTGCAAATGGCTCCTTTACATTCTTGTCTAGAGCACATCCCTTATAGTTCCCTTAATGATATTCCTTTATTTTGGGGATGCCATTGACCATTTGACTAAGAGATGGAAAAATATTATAATGAAAGTGTACATACCTTCTATGCCATAGTTAGGAAGGACTCACTTCTAAGTTAACTAAGACTTTATTTAGAGGTGTATAAAGTCTATATAATGACTCCTCACGAGTTTCAATCACCCTTGCTTCATTGAAACTAGAGCCCTTACCCCAAACCAAAACCTTTCCATCAACAAAAGAAACTATGTCATCCTTATCCTCTTGAAAAAAATGGAAAGTAAGTTTTTCTTCAAATTTGGAACATATAAGATGTTGTTAATGTTAATGATTGCACCTGACTTGAGCTGCAATGGTGTAGGTATGATGCCTTCCAATAGATATCTCTTTTTGTTTCAAATTTTGATAGATTGAGATGGGTTTCCCTTATATAGGCTTTTAAGTTAACTAGATTCTCCCATCATATGTCTGGAGGAACCACTATCAATAGCACATAAATTCTCATCCTTGCATGTGTCAGATAAAGTGGAGAACAAGCTTCCATCTGTTACTTCCTTTGCGAGCTTGGAGATGATCTACAATAGACAATTATTTATAGATATAGAAATATTTCCAAGAACCTTGAAACCCTTGGTTATAAGCCTTGCCATAGTGCTAACAAATTTGCAATCTTCAAACTCCATCTTGCACCTTACCTCTGATACCATGTTGGAAAATATGGAGACTTGTAGATTAGAACTTATTTTCCTTATCATGATAATTTCTTTTGATGTTATTTGGTTCTGTATTACTTCTTTAGATATGTTCATCAATAAATTACCAAAACAATGAAGACCACAAAGAGATAGAGTACACAAGATATAGGCTCCAAGCGAGGGTAAATCCCTTTAAGGGGAAAACCCAAAAAATGCTTCTCTTCTTCTTTAGAAACTGCTTACACAAGAGACTTTGAAGACCCAAAGAGAAAATCCAACAAAAATTCCAAGCCCTAATCTGCCCCCCAGCAAGAGCTTCCTTGAGACATCTTTCAAAACTTCAATATGGTTTCACTGCCACCAAAACTTCGTCCTCTACAACTAAATTTCATTTGTGCAATTTTGGCCCCTTGCAACTGCTACAAAATTTCATCCTCCTGCAATTGGAAGCTTCAAAAACCCAAGAGAAAATATTCCTTGAATATTTTTTGACTTATTCTCTTCTTATTTGTCCACCCAACTACTCTTCTCATTTTCTATTGCAAATCTAACTTGCCTGAGGTATGTGTCCAAATGTGGTCGAGCTCCATGTATTTATTGTTGGAAATAATATTGAGAGGGGGGGTGAATTAGTATTATCAGATCAGATAAAACTTTTCAATTTCATACTCAGATTCATATGCGCTACTTCAATTAAGTGAACCAGCGTATACATGCGACTGTGTCTAAAGCAACTAGCGTATACCCAGAGATCTCACTACAACAAAACCAGCGATTTGCGCCAGATTTAGCGCCAGATTTTAGTGCAATTTTTTTGTAATTGTGATGAGCAACCTAGCACTAAATCTGGCTCTATTGTACAATTTTTAAAGCGTCCTTTTTTGCGTCTGATTTTGCATCCTTTTTCACTCTAGATTTTGCATCATTTTTTGCACCAAACTATGCATCATTTTTTGTGTCAAATTTTGAACCAAGATTTGCATCTTATTTTATGACAGGTTTTGCTTCTAGTTTTGTGTCATTTTTTGCATCTATTTTTCATTGTCTTTTGCTTCCTATTTTGTGTCATTCTTTGCTTCCATTTTTGCGCCATCATTTGCATCAAGTTTACACTGTATTTTGCTTCCAATTTAACGTCTTTTTCTGCATCCATTTTGTGTCAGTTTTTGCATCTAGTCTTACGCTAGGTTTTGTATCTAGTCTTACACTAGTTTTTGCTTCTATTTTTGCACCAGTTTTGGTGCCTATCTTTGCACCATATGTTGAATTTGATTTAGCACCAAATTTTGTATCCATTTTTGTGCCCATTTTTGCATCTTTGTTTGAACCATTTTTTACGTCTACATTTACATTTGATTTGTCTCCATTTTTCCCATCTCATTTTGCACCATATTTTGTGTCATTTGTTGCATCCAATTTTGCGTCGTTTTTAACACCATTTCTTGCATCCAATATTACATCATTTTGAGCATCCAAATTTGCATTTATATTTGCATCTTATGTTGAGTCATGTGTTGTGTCCACCTTTGCATCTTATTTTGTGTCTAATGGTACATTCAATTTAGAGTCATTTTTTACGTCTACTTTTGTATTTGCTTTTGCACCAAGTTTTGCATCCAATTTTAAGCTATTTTTATGCCCATGTTTGCACCATTTTTTGTGTCTACTTATGTGTCCAATGTTGCACCATTATTTACGCCCACTTTTTCATCCAATTTTGCATTTTTTTGGTGTCTAGTTTTACATCGATTTTACCATCCAAATTTGCACCTTTTTCTGCCTCATTTTGTGTCCACATTTACATATAATTGTGTGTCTAAATTTGAGCCTAAATTCGCATCTGATTAGGCATCATTTTTTACATCCAATATGGCATCCTTGGTTTCACCTTTTTTCGGCCCCATTTTGCATC
>APFE030302220.1:0-22903 GCA_000404065.3 Pinus taeda
CTTAGGAAGCAATGGTCCCCATTGCGTTGAGTTCCTCCATCTGTTGAACTTGTTCTGCACTGTCTGATGTGTCCAGTAATGGTGGGAAGCATGGTCGACGATGATCCACATTGAACGCTTGGTGTAGGTGAAGGAATGGAGGAATGTTTTGCTCCAAAGAATTGTTCCCCATAGGCTTGGTACTGCTGTAAGGACCATGTTGGAGTGGTCTGAGCTTCTGATGGGCTCTTGTAAGGCGTACTTTCTGCAGATGTAACCAAACTTTGTCGCCCACCTGAAACTTATGTGGTACCCCTGTGGGTGAGGAGAAGTTGTTCCTGTGTTTTGTCATGAATGTATCCCTCTGCCGCTACTGCTACGTGGAGGAACACTCTGCAAAGGTCATGGATGTAGCAACGATCTTGCCCTTACTTTGGGAGTGAATCATACAGATGAATTTCCTGGTCTGGGAGATGAGCTTGCTGCCTTTCTTAGCAGTGATCAAAGATGTGGTGGTAGGTGGGGCTACCTCTGCTATCCTATATAATGAATTATTCAAATAAATAATGACAACACGAGGCCTTGATTCATACACAGCATTTCGCCTCCATAAGTATGGTTGGCCTAATAATACATCGCAAACATCCAGAGGTGTAACATCACACAATACCTCATCTGTGAATGGTTTGATGCAGTAGGGAAGGTGGCACTGCTGGCAAACTTTAAGATCTCGTCCTTCATGAAGCCACCCAATACTGTATGGCTGCGGGTGTGGTGTAGTTGGTAGGCCCAACCGCTTCACGACCTCTGCTGAAATAAGGTTCTTTTGGCTGCCATTGTCGACAATGAATTGCAGCGGCGAACGCTTCACCCACATCTATGAGTGGAAAAGGCGTTCCCCCTCCTCTGGCTCTTTGGGCTCATTCTTCTGGATTTTGGCAGTGGCAACAATGGCACTGGGATCCACATCAATGATCTACTTCCCTTTGCCATTCCTCTTGTCGGGTTCTGGCTCAGGGTCGGAACATGTATTTTATTTGGAAGCCTTCAACTCAGCCACCAATGACTGCTTGGTCCGACACTCACTTGTGTTATGAGTGAGACTCTTGTGGAACTCACACCACTTTCCTATGTCCTTCTTCGGCTTCGTGGTGTTGTTCTTTTCTTGTGGCTTTGTCGGGTTGTCTTGGGTCACCCCGCCTTGGCTTTGTCCTTTGGTCATCTGATTTGCAGATCCAAAGTCTCGCTTCTTCTGTTTGGACTTTTGCTCGATTTTGATAGCGTATCGGTATGCTGTGCCGAGTGAGGAGATGTTCAAGAACTCCATCTCTTCCTGGATGTATCTATGTAGGCAGCCACAGTATTTGAGTACTAGATGCAACTTAGAATCTTTGATACCCAACTGTGTGTGAAGGGTATGAAAAATGTTTGTGAACTCTGGCACATCTTGGTCTCGTCCTTGCCGCAGCATGGTCCATTTGATGTATTTGTCCTCATAGCTTTTGACAGGGTAGTACTGCTCCTTGATGGCATCTCGGAATGAATCCCAAGTGGGTGCGGCTGAGAATAATGAGCCTATACTTTCATCCTTCTGCTCGCAGTAGGTTTCCCACCAGTCCTTGACGTGGGGGGCTGCTTTGAGAAGAGCGAAAACAATCTTTTCCCAACTTGAAAATTCATGAACAGAAAAATAACCCTCTAGCAGATTTAACCATTTATCTACCGCATCTGCATCTATTTTACCCTCGAAGATGGGGATTTCAAAATTCACTTGTACCTTAAACGGTGTGGTGTTTCCAGAGTAGCTGTTGGAAGCTGATGCGTCGCCTCTAGGTAGCTTATGAAGGATCTACGCAAAGTTATCCATCATCACGTTCCTTTGCCGCTCGAGCGATTCTTCGAGCAAGATTTTGATAGGATCTCCTGCCCACTCGTCTTTCTTCTCATCCACCATGGGAGGCTGTTGAGATTTGCGAGGCTGGTCTTGCAAAGGTTCAACCAGTTCAAGCCCTAACTCCTTATATCCTGACCTCGTTGGGGACGTGCAAAGAAAAACAGAGAAAAAGCAAACCGCTCTAATACCACTGATCCGGATTTAAATAGGAACGCAATAAAATGCAGAGATAACCATATAAACAAAGATGTAGTGGAAATAATGCTTCATTTCATTAATGGAAAATACCGAAATATGCTTACAACCAGAAATGGAAATAAACCAGTTAGGACGATGGTAGCTTATCTCTGAGAAGAGATGTGGTGGCTACATGCCTCTGAACTGTTTCGAACTTTGTTACAATGAGGCTCAAAGGCCTATTTATTGTTGAGAAACAATGGAAAACCCTTCACATTCCAAAACCTACCCCTAGAAGATGAAATGCCAAATTGTGGGCCCCGTTCTGGGTAAATTGGGACATCAATTTCCCGGGGTCGTAACTTTGGCATACGATCTCCGTTTGACACGTATGATAGCTCGTTAGAAAGATCTATCCGAGAACTACCACTTTGGGAAGGGAAACATCAGTCCATGGACCCATGTTGCCCCTAGATTTCCCAAAAAACGTCGTTTAGGGCCTCAAAACGGATCTAGAAGTTCAGGACTCGAAAAACTGCTAAAAACAGTAAATTGTGCTACAATTACGGAAACTTAAAACTGAAAGAGACAGTTGCGGGGGTCCAAATGGAATAGGTGGGTGGCCACCAACATCCACCTGGATCACGTGTTGTGGACTCCTAGTTTGTGGGTGCGGCGATGATGTGAGGAGGCATGTAAATATTGTTTGGTGAGTCTTTTTTCTATATACTTGGTGGGATATAGAGCCATCATCATTTCTAGTGATGAAGCAATCAAGGAAGGGGATGCTTTTGTTGACCTCAACTTCCATAGTGAATTTTATGGAAGGGGATAAACTATTTAGGTGTCGTTTGAAGGTTTCTAGGGTTTCTCTTCCATGTCGCCATATGAGTCATCCACATATCTTTTCCATAATTTAGGTTTTAGTGGTGCGGTCATGAGGGATTTGTTTTCAAAGTCCTCCATAAATAAATTGGCAATAATAGGGGATAGAGGTGATCCCATGGCAACTCCACATGTCTGTTCATAAATGTCTTCCTTGTGAAGCTAAAAGAGGTTGATCTTAGGCAAATTTCTATGAGCTTTGATGTGTCTAGATCCGTGAGTTTGCAGATGAACTCCATGGCATCATTAATGGGGATATTGGTATAAGGTGAGGTGACATCAAAGCTAACCAAAATGTCATTTTGATCAAGTTTGATGTTCTTGATTTCTTCAATAAATTGGGTTGAGTCTTTGACAAAAGAGTATGTGTTTCCTACTAGCGGTTTTAGTTTCTTGGCCAGATGTTTTGCTAGATAGTATGTAGGTCCATTAATTGTGTTTATTATTGGTCTGAGAGGGATGTATTCCTTGTGAATCTTTGGGGTTCCATCGATTCTTGGTGTGTATGGATTGTTAACTATGAGATTTTTGTTGTCTTGTATCTTACTGGTTTTGATTAGGTTGCATACTTTTTTGGAGACCTTGTTTAAAGGGTTTTTGTTGAGTTTTCTATAGCAACCATTTTTATTTAGATGATCTAGCATTTTTTCTTTGTAGTCACTTTTGTTCATGATAATGGTGGCTCCTCCTTTTTCTACTTTCAACACTACAATATTAGGGTTGGAGTTCAAGGTTTTGAGAGCTAGATACTCTTGTTTGCTGACATTGCTTTCGGGGAGTTTTGCTTTCCTAAGGGTGATGGAGCAGTCTTGTCTGATTTGTTCTTTTATGTTATAAGGAAGGTTTTTGGAGTTCAAGGTTTTGAGAGCTAGATACTCTTGTTTGCTGACATTGCTTTTGGGGAGTTTTTCTTTCCTAAGGATGATGGAGCAGTCTTGTCTGATTTGTTCTTTTATGCTATTAGGAAGGTTTTTGATACCATATTCAATATTACACAGAATGTCTTCAACAGGGATCTTGCGAGGTGTGATGGAGAAATTTAATCCTTTCTTAATAAGTTTTTGGTGTGTTCGCTTAGTTGGAGGTCAGATAGATTTATGACCAGATTGTCTTTGTTTTCATTAGGTTTATTATTATTATTGGTATGTGACCTAGGTTCATTATTTTTGTCATGTTTCTGGTGTTTGTGTACAGGTTGGGACAACACAGGTTGAAAATTGAGGCGTGGGTTGGAGCAAAATGCTGGAGCCTGACAACATTGGTTGGGATTGTGTTATTATTTGTAGTTGTGTGGTATTATGGAGGTGAATTTGTCGCTGCATGGGTGATTGAGTGAGCGCTGTTGATGACAGCATAGGTGAGGGGGCTGGGTTGCAGAATATGGGAGCAGACAACATGGGAGAGGGTGCTGGGTTTTTAATTGCTGGAGTTGGGTTGGAGCGTGGAGACACTACGTAAGGAGGGATATGGTGGATTATTTTTTGGGAGCCAAGCATCTTTAAGTAGGAAGGTTTCTAAAATATTCAATCTCTGAGAAAAGGTTAATTTCTGATACAATTCATTCAGGGATTCCACTGAGAAATGAATTGTGGAATCATTCTAAGGGATCTGCAATGTTTATTTAATTGACTGAGGGGTGATTGAGAATATAATTTCACCATTGTGGGCCTTAATGGCTGTTTGGTTTGGTTGGTAACAGACTTGGCATTTGTGGACAAATTTAGGGAAGTTATGGGTTTGGGGAAACATGTATAGGAGTAAATTAGATTCCGAGAGGCCAATTTGGTCACTCTGGTCAAGGAAGATGTATTTGAGCCAACTGCGTGATTCGAATAAATCAAATTCACACTTCGGCTCTGAGATTTTATAGTTTGTGTCAGCTAGGGGTATGTGATCAAGGTCAACTAATGGGGTAACCATAAGATTTTCACTATTGACATTGGTTTTTCTCTTGGTATCCATACTGAGAATTTGAAGGAATTTGGAAAAGGTTGATGAGTTATGCAAATTACCCAGGAAGATATTGTAAATAGAGGTTGGTGATGATGGGGAAGATGGTGCTACGACATCCTGGTTTCCTGCTCAGTTTCGAGACAATTTGCTTGTATGAACTGAATTTGAGAATAAGCAAGGAAACATTCGCGGGATAAGATTGAGAAAAGGTGTAACAGGAATGGATGACATGCTCTTTATGCTTGAGGAATAGTTTGTTCAGGGCACGAGACTGTTGGCGAGTTTAACGGTAATTTAGCAGATGGTTAAATGCATATCAAGTAGGGGAAACGATCGAACATGTGTCATGGAGGGATTAGTAGGGTAGGTGCGGGGAATGGTTGGTGGGAAGGAGCGGATTAGGCTATTTTGAGAGGGGGGTGCGAAAGAATGTGGGAGTGACATGTAAGGTGGGGTCGGTGAAGCAAAATCACCTTTTAAGAGCCCCCGTCTACCTATAAAGGTAGGAAGGGTAGGGAATGATGAAAGGAATTATGAACCGTCAATCACAATTGTGATTTGACACATAGCATGGCACCACCCACCCTTTATCCTCTACATGAAAAAACATATTATTTTTTCTCACTTTTTTTTATAAGTGCCAAACTTAGGCCAAAACTATTTGGCTTTAAAACATTCACAATGCCATTTTAATTCTTTTTTCTAACTTTTGAAAGCAAGGCCTATCATCTACCAACCAAGGGTGAATTTAAATGTGCAAACCCTTCTTATTTTCATTTGTAGGAGAGATTAATCCTAATCTAATCTCTAACCTACAACTTAAATTATTAATCCATCTTAAATAATTGGATCAATTTCTTCACCTATCTATCTAATTTTAACCAAATTTAAACAATTTGGTTAAATTATTCTCTATGCTAACAACATAAATTCAAATGTGTTTGACCATGATTATACTGTATGATTCAAACAAAGATTTTATTGTGGCATTTGAATTTGCATCACTTTCATGGGGTTCTTTTCATTTTATTTTTATGCTTTTATTCTATTTTTCTTTTATATACCCTCTTTTCCTTTTTTATTTTTTTCTTTTTGGAAATAATTTTCAACATGCAATATTATTTACAATTTGATATACTAAAAGAAAATATTCAATCATCATTTGATTCTATGAACCATAGGGCCCTAACAATGGCTCCAGTTGTGGATAACACTCTCCTTGTGAGGTGTCAAGAATTGTTGACCAGTAGCCTTGAATCATCTCCTTCATTATTTTTCTTGCATATGATTTGTTTTTTTGTCAATTTAGTTATGGTGGCAAACATGAATAAAAGCTCAGGGCCTTCTCTTCAGGCTTCAACTTTCTGACATGAGCTACCTAATCATAATAGTACAAAGAGAATGATATTAACAATGGTTATGGTGAGAAATGCTTCTATTCTTGGAAGACATAATGCTTTAACATTCTGCCATTGATAGTTCCATCAGGCAGCTCAGCTCCATCAATGTCCTTCAGAAAAAATGCTTTATTGCTCCTGTAAGCATGGATTGTGTAAGGTACCATCCATAAATTATCAAAATCTCCATGCTTACTTTTTCTTCTCTTCTTGAGTCCATTTTCAAAACGTTGTCCCCTATTTGAAAATCATCAACTTTAGTTCTTCTTTCATAAATATTCTTGATGTTTTCCTCGACTAATTGGGTTCTATTGTGAATTTCTTCTCTTGATTGCTACATTTGAATTGTTTGATTTATTCTTATTTGAAGGTAATTATGTTCTACCTATAATTCTGCATCATTTTCAAAATAGGGATACCTAATGAAGTTGGAAAAATGATGTCCATTCCATAAACCAATTAGTATGAAGACATGCCAATTGATTTCTTAATGGTGAGTCTGCCTACCCATAACACATTTACCGATTTTTTATGCCATGATTTCTTGTTATCTTGTAACAATTTCTTGATGGTATTAACCAAAATTTTATTGGAAGACTCTGCTAATCCATTCCCCTAGGGGTAATAGGTAGTAGAGTGTCCTAAGGTTATTTGATATTTTTTGCAAAAATCAATCATATTCTTTGATTTGAATGCTACTGCATTATCTGTAATGATTTTCCTGGGACATCCAAATCTTGAAAGAATATTATTTTCTAAGAATTTAATAATCACTACATCAGGGGCTTGCTTGGTAGGTATAGCTTTAATCCATTTGGTAAAATAATCGGTGGTTGTAAGAATCCAATTGTTTTGGGATGAGGAGGAGGATGAATTTCTCCAATGAAATCAAAACCCCACTATTGAAAAGGAGTTTCAACTGATATGGGCTTCAAGGGAAAAGGCAGAAGTTTCCTTTTTCCTTCAAAAATCTAGCATTTGTGACATGAGGTGACTTTTTTATGGACATATGCAAATAACGTTGGCGAGTAAAAACCAGCTCTTAAGATCTTGTTGGCAATGGTATCCCAGTATAAGTGTCCTCCACAATATCCTCCATGAAATTCAAACATTACTTTATCTGCTTCATCTTTCAATAAGCAATTTAGTAAAACTCCTCCAACATCTCTCCAATATAAATTATTGTATAGAATACAAAATTTCATAGCTTTGACGTTAATTAATCTAGCTTTAGTTTTGGTCAAACCATGAGGAGCTTGTAAATGATGTAAAAGAAAAATAAGGTATGCATATTAGGGAGAGGTTGAAAAAGCCTTTGTTACTTGTGGAGTCAGCTGCTCTCCTTGCTCATCAAGTATAGCTAGAAAATTTATATCCAAATCATGTAAATTAGATTCAACTATCAATTTAACTAGCCCCCAACCCTTAATGAGTTTTGTAGGTTTGATTTCAATGTCATATTCCAGGATAATGGCAATCCATTTTCCGCTTCTCCCATCAAGATCATTTTGGGTCAGGATGTCTTTTACCACAACGTTTGGAACATAAGCAATTATATGTGAATGAAGAATATAAACTATAAAATATTTAATTGCTTTCACTAAAGAAAATGCTTGTTTTTCCATGCTGTTCTATTTTAATGCAACTTCTATTAAGGATTTGCTAAAGAAAGCAATAGGTTTCTCATGTCCTTCATTATTTTTCTGTAAGAGAACTGCTGCAATAGTATGCTCAGAAGCAAATGAGAAAATGAGAAAATATTTTGTGAAATTAGGGCTAGTTAACACAAGATCTTGATTTAAGGCTTGTTTTACCTGATCAAATGATTGTTTTGCTGCACTCTTCCACCTTACCTCAGTGTCTTTTCTCAACATATTTGTTATATTTCTTAGAATCTCTACTACATTAGGAATAAATCTCCTTAAAAATTTGACTTGGCCAATGAAGGATCGGACTTCCTTTACATTTCTAGGGGGATTTATTTATAAAATAGCTTCAATTTTGCTAGGATCTATTCTGATCCCATCTTTTGAAATGATATGTCATAGCAATTTTCATTCTTTTAAGCCAAACAATGTTTTCTTTAGGTTTAGGGAAATGCTAAATCTCCTACATTTTCAAAAACCCTTCTTAGGTCAAGAAAATGTTCTTCATCTGTTTTTGAAAAACAATGATATCATCAAGATATATAATTATGAATCTGCCTATTTCATCTGCAAAGGTAAAGCCCAATTCTCTTTGAAATGTAGAGCCAACATTCATTACTCCAAAAGGCATCTTCACATACATGAAAGTGCCCCAAGGTGTAGTAAATGTTGTCTTTTCTTGGTCTTAAGGATGCACTAGGACTTGATTGTAACTACAAAATCCATCTAATAAAGAAACTCTACTAGATCCAACCACCTTCTACAAAATGTGACCCATTTTAGGTAAATGGTAGGTATCTTTCAGGGAAGCTTTATTAAGATTTTAGAAATCAATACAAATTTCTCCAGTTTTTTCCCTTGTTGGAACTAAGTTTGACACCCACTTAGAATATCTCAACGGTATAATGATCTTGGCATCATACATCTTTTTGACCTCATTTTCAATTAGAGGCATCAGCATTGGGTTGATCCTCGTAAGTTTTTGTTTAAAAGGCTTTTGGTCTTCTTTTATGGGAATCTTGTGTTGTATAATGCTGGTGTCATAAGATTTCAAATCTTTATAACTCCGTGCAAACACATCTATAAATTCTTGGAATAGATTTATGTGCTTTTTCTTTACAACTGTGGTAAAGATTTGAATAATTTAACCATCTTGGGTTCTTGTTTAGTTCCTATGTTACAATCTTCAACTTTAGCTCTAGTAGGTTCGATTTTAGGATTTTTGGCTACATTATTAAAATCAAACAAATATTCTAAGGGGACTAACCCTGTAAGAAAAAAATTGTCTTTCAATTGTAAGATTTCTAATTCTTCTTTCTCTTGATCTATTTCTTCCACTTCTAATTTGGTCACACTCTTACGTACACTATTTTCTATGTCCCAATATACATCTATATTAGCACACTCCAACTCATCCTTTGAATGAAAAAAAAAATGAATTTGTTCATCATTTACAAAGACTTGCCAACATCTGATATTGTCTAGTATAATTGGTCTGTTTTTTACTTCAACAATGTATTGGTGACTAGGATGATATAGAATTTTGTAGGTGCTAGTTGAAGTAGCCAGAACATCAGCTAGGATGTTTTGACCTCTGGGGACCACAGACAAGCCATACTTAATGAAACTTCCAAGAAAATCCAAAAAAACATTCCTATAGGCCCTTAACCTTGGGTGTTTCGATGCGTATTCCATTTTAATTTGTTTTATTATTAGTTTAGAGTCCCCATGAATTGCAATTCTCTTGGCGCCTAGCTTCTTTAAAAGTTGTAACCCTAGAATTAAGGCTTCATATTCTACTATGTTGTTAGTACATCGAAAGTTTAGCTTATATGAATGGCCTTCTGAGTGATGAGTTTGTGAATTTGAAACCCATAAACCTACCCATGATCCTTCTTTACTGACAGCCACATCAAAACCCAAATTTCATAGAGGTTCATTTTTTTTATCATGTTCCACCATAACTGTTTTGCATTCCTCAATTTCACACAAATCAGTTTCTAAATTGACAATTTGTTGATTTGTGTTTCCATCATTGTACAAAATGAAAGAATCAAGGTCTGAATGGACTCAATATAAGGGATAATTGTGAGGTTTATCATGACTACCAATCATAAATTTCATTAGTTTTACCATATATAATCTCCTATGTTGACCAAACATTGAAATGGTGGCATAGGTCATATCCATTTAAAGGGTTCCTTGCAGTTTATCTACCCATGAGAGACACAATAACATGCATGTTTTGGAGGTATGTCAACAACAAATATGTCCATTACCAAGCTCTTAGCTGCTATTTGTGCTAAATTGACACATAAATCCTTAATGAGATGTAGGCATTTCATTTTAATCGAATCAAAAGAATACAAATCTTTCTAATTTCTGGTGACATCCAGTCCTAATTTTTCCATGAAAACATTAGGCATGGGATTGCGAGAAGCCCCTGAGTCAAGCATTGCATTGTGCAAAATTTTGTCATGAATGTTTAAATTGACGTAAAATGGAGGTACATCTTCATATTGGAGTTTTCCATCAACTTTAGGTCCAAGCAATATTTCTGATTGATCACTACATGCATTCACTGTATATGTATCTTCCCTTATATTCAAAGCTTTCATCACTTTTGATCTGTATGCGGTTTTATTCATAAGTTCTGTTAGAGGAAAGGATATTTTAAGTTTTTCCGACAGGTTCTATGATGAATATCATTTGCATTTTATTTAGATTGAGGGAATCTTGTTTCTCAACAACATCCTTTTGGAAAATATCTTTTTGCTGGCTAGTAGAGGGACTATTAGTTTGAGTTGCTTTGAAGATAGTATCATATATCTTTTGGGTTGAAACCTCTGCATTCTTTCTAGTAGGAATGTCAAGATTTTTCTTAGAAGAGGTGTCAACTTCCTTTTTATTAGGAATATCAGCATTCTTTTTAGTAGGATTATCAATTGTTTTCCTACTCCTTAGGTTATATTGCCTATGGACTTGCATAATTGCATTTTCAAAACCTTTCTTGTAATCTTCTGATTCCTCAGGATCCACTTCATCTTGTGAAAGTAGGAAAAGGTCTTGTTCCTCTAGGGTAAGAAATGTAGAGACATTATCATTTACTCCCATTAAATTTAACTGAGTATAATGTTGAGAACGAGTTCCCCCAAGGACAGTTTTGGGGCTAAAAGCCCATATATTGGGACAATTTGTAATAAAGTTGTAAAGTCTTCGCATTTTGTGGTCGCAGAGCATGAAGATTTCAAGAGTCATAAATGGTTGCCCACCCTTATTTTGTAAAGTTTAAAGTCGACTGTAAAGATCCACCCATGGTCCATAGGCCATGGGATTGTATAAAAAGGAGCTAAGTAAGTAAGCTCTAAGTAGTCTTTAGCGAATAGTGAAGAATGAAGTAAGGAGTTAAGAATTGGAGTCTATGTGTTCTCGGGTCTTGGTGTAAGTAAAGGCTCTGCAGCTGAGTGCGTAGAGGCCTAGGGTGGAAGTCTATAGCTGAGTGTGCAGGGTGGATAGAGTATGTATTAACTTAAAGATATTAATAAAGAGAAGTATTCTACAAATTCTGTGTATTTATTTCTTGTTAATGCATCTAGTTATATTGCATTTTGGGTTGAAATTTTAATGTTCATGTGATGTGCGAATGTATGTGACTGTATTGATTAATTAATCACGAGTAAGGATGTCAGTTTATCCGGTGCTAACTGTGGTTGATTAGTAAGATAAGTAAAACACTTAAGATAACTTGGAAACCTATACAATACACTATCATAGCAGTGCGAAAGTACTTGGACCCCAGACTAAGGCTACACAAAGGTCAATCGTACACCTTCATGGAGGTAGTGAAGGGCGGAATAAAGGGTAGATTGTCAGAACCCTAAAGCTTAGTGACTTGCGCGAAAGTAGGAACAGAGGGTATAAACCAACATCATGACCATATCAAGGTGCGGAAACTTGGTTCTAACATCCCCCCATACTATTTCGGGTGAGACTTCGGTCCATGCTCCGTGGGCTGATGCCAAAAGGGCTAGTAGTGTAGGGATTTGCTTGGCTAACTAACGTTGAACCTAGGTCAGGCCCCACAAAGCCAACAAATGGTTCTGTTTCCGGGACCCTAATCTGCATGAGAGATGTGTGATGTCGTATCACTGGAATCCAACTAAGAAAGTCATCGAAGACTAGTTGGATAGGAAGATCCACGAATTCTCGGCGCAGGAGAATAGAAATCCACGGCTGACAAAGGAACAATGGTTGAAAAGGTACCTGTATATAGAAATCCATGAAATCTTTTTTTATTCCTTTCTAGTTGAGTTATATGAGTGGATCGCAAAGCTAGTATATAGTCAAGGAAGGTGGAGGCTTGATGGTCCTATAGTTTGGACCCCAGAATTAGTACAGAGACTAGAAGCCTCTGAGGATAAGATCACTCGTGCTATCGATCATTGGCTCAATTGTATCATAGGAGGATTTGTGACTGAATTCATGGTCAATACCTTAGTTATTTATAGCGAGGCGAAGTGGCGCTTTTTCAAAGGTTTATGAGGTAAGTACTTGAAGTCTTTAAATACCTGGATTAATATGTATTGCATGAAAAACGGGTTATGCATCTACCTTGATGTTCAGATCTATGCGAAGTGGAAAGAATTATAGAAACGAGGGAAGAAAGGGTCCTGAATATAGCCCACTGATTTCACCGCCATTGGGTGACGAAGAGGGAATAGCGCAGGCTTCTTCGTGAAGTGTAGTTTAGTTAACAAGATGGGGATTCCTCTGGCTGCCCTCTCCACCTACACCACCTCCAACTACACCGCTGTCACCTGTAACTTCGCCTATACCACCACCACCTCCACCGCAGTTCAACATGTAAAATTCAGTGAAGCTACCTTTGTTTAAGGTCTTGGGAAATGAGGACCCGAACCAGTTTTTGTTCATCGTGAAAGTTGTATGGGAAGCTCAGGGTGTCATAGATGATCACATGAATAAGGAAACATTGGTTAGTTCTTTGTAGGATCACACGCTAACTTGGTACATAAAGTACTCTAATGATAACCCAAAAGCTGGGTTGGCAGAGATCCGGACTACACTGAATAAAGAGTTCAATAAGCCTAAATCCGAGGCACAATCGATTGTTGGGTTCAAGGAAATCATGATGAAACCAAGTGAGACACCTTGGGAATTGGATAAGATATTGAAGTGTAAAATATGCGAAGCCAATATGAACTTAACAGATGGACATCACTGCAAATGGTTTGTGGCTTCGCTCCTGCCTCTCCTAAGGGTTGCACTGTCACAATTGAAGATTACGACTCAGGCAGAGGCCTTGGAGATTGCCATAAGACTGCATGAAACATTGATGTAAGATCCAAATTTAGGGGTTCAGTAGATCCACACGTAGTTGCAAAATCTTTTCCTTGAAATGCAAAGTTTGAAGCAAGACTGAACAGTTCGACTGGAGGCGTGAAGAAATATGGTGCCTGAAATGTAAAGGTTAGAGGCATGACAAAGACCATTGCCTGGTCTTTGCATACTATATTGCAGGAGGAGTATCAATGCTTTTGAGGCTGAAAGCCCAAGCAGGACCAAGTGCAGTGCCTGCGTTGTGGTGTGTTATATGTCAGGTAGTAGGAAAACATACGACAGCTAACTGTGATTTGCTGCAGAAATTTGTACAAACATCGTAACGACTATTCTGCAACTTGCACAGGTCAGTAGGGCATGATTAGTGCAACTACCAAAGTTGTGAATTGATGATGGAAAAAACACTCGCCTATAGAGTTCAGGTAGAAATGCAGCTTCCTGACCAAAGTGTTGGGATGGCGTGAATAGGCTTTCAGGGGTGCGGATGAGGCTGAGGCGGAGGAGGACCTGGTAGAGGTCAGGGACAACTAATTTCCTACAATTGTGGAGGACCATGACACTATGTCTGTCAATTCACTAACCCCACGCATCTGTTGTGCAAATATTGTATTCAGTCTGACCATGAGGTGGAGGACTGTCCTACATTGATAGCAAGAATACACAACAAAGGCATGCTACCACCATGGATGACGTAGAACTTGCAGATGATGAGGTTTGAGCCTCACAAACAGGATTTGAATGTGAATATAGTGCTCCGATGAGGAATTACAATAGGCAATGATAAGGGGAAATAGCTCGAGGACAGTGCATGGGTTTGCAAAGTTCTGGCAAAGGAGGTTGAATTTGATTTGGAGCACACACGCAAAATGTTCATGGAAGCATAAAGTCTTCGTTGAGGCCTCTACCTCAGGGAGCAGGGATAAGCCTAATAAGGAAATGGACCCTTCTATGCTTAGGACCTTTCTTGAGACCTACATGAAGATGTTGCATGATAACAAGGTTGTGAAGGGGTTACAGTAACTTATAAATAGATGCGCTGGAAACACTCCGGGTGAACCGCACATGGTACAGAAGATTGGTAAACATAAAGCAAGGACATGGCATGAGATGAGACTCACTGTGCAGATAGGGGAATATGAAATGGATTAGGTTATTTTGGATCTGGGGTTGTATGCGAACATTTTACCAAAGTAGACTTGGGAGTGGATGGGGAGACCTATGCTGCAGTGGTCTTCAATTTAGTTAAGGATGGAAAATCAGCAGAAAATCATTCCCATGGGATGATTGCAAGGAGTAACTATAGATATTGAAGGTACGAGTGCATTGGCTAACTTCGAAGTGATAGAAATCGTGGATGACAACAACCCCTACCCTATGCTCCTTGCAATTGATTGGGCTACTGACATCAACAGGATAATCAATTTAAAGGAGCAAAAGATGATATTTAAAAAGAAATCGCATCGTGTAATAGCACCCCTAGATCTCGCTGAAGGATAGCACTATACTGAACTAATCCACGATTACGAGAGCGATGATGATTTTGACTTCATATATAAAATAACAGCGCGAGACCAAGATTGGGTGAATCTGACAGTGGATGGAGGAATTACATGGGATCACGAGAGTTCCTTCACCTCAGACTTTGATGAAGAATTAGAGCGCTGGCATAATCATGTACATGAAGTAACCATGCTGAGTTATAACATGATGACCTAGTCACTACACTTTGTATCATCAGAGGTAAGAAATTTTCCCACTTACAATGGCTTGAATGATGTGGATGCGTTTTTGGAAGAATTTGAGAGGGAAGTACTAGAGAAGTAGCACTTCCAGGCTTTGGACTGGGCACTGTGTGCTATGCTTGCTAGATGGTGGGGTACGCACAAGGATAGTTTTGACAATTGGCGTGAGTGTAGGAGGATGATGATAACATGCTTTGGGACGCTAAAGGTACGAATGATAGACAAATATGACGGGAAGGATGATCCACACACACACTTGGTCAAATAGGCTAAGGCTTATGGAGTGAAGCCCCAACTTGAATGGGTGCACTTGTTTTGTCATACCTTGGATGTCATCCCGATGAAATGGTACTTGGAGATAGAGATTCATCATGGCATAGGTGAATGGGATATTCTACTTGAAGGATTCATAATGATGTTCAACTTCAAAGACGGGTTTGACTGTGTTGATGAAGTGCTACAAGAAGTTAAAGAAGAAATCTTTATGATACTGCAGGATCCTTTAGATCTGATTCAACCCGATTGGATTACTTAGCTAAGCCATGTGTTAGAATGCTATAACATGACCGTTGAAGAAGAATATGAGGATCCACGAAAGATTAATATCCTTGAAACTGAGGGTCACCGCAAGGTCGAGGGACCATAGATCGATAATCTTGATATAACCGCGCCACTAAAAACAAAACAGGTAAATATTGGTATGAAGTGAAGCCAAAACTCGCAAATATTGGAGATTACTAGGATGACATGATGGTAGATAAGGTTTCCAAATTTCTCCGTAAATACTAGGATTTGTTCCCTACGAAGTTTACAGAGCTAAAGGGGATAATAGGAGACATGGGCATTATGAAGATCACTTTGAAACCTAATGTGAAGTTGGTTAAGCAAAGACCTTACCAACTCAATACAAAGTATAAGGAGAAGGACCGCTTAGAGCTAGAAAAGGTGCTCACGGAAGGTATCATTGAGCCCGTAGAAGAATCTGATTGGGTGAGCCCAATGGTGGTACAGGAAAAGAAACAGAAGGATTAAATAAGGATATGTGTAGATCTCAGGAAATTGAAATAAGGATATGTGTAGATCTCAAGAAATTGAATTGAAGGGCATCACAGGAGGCCATTATGTAGGAAGAGTGACCACGTAGAAGATTCTTGATGTAGGGTTGTGGTGGCCAATCCTCCATCAGGATTTGAAAGCTTACTGCAAGGTGTGTGATTTGTGTCAAAGGATTGGTAGGCCATCGCGGAGAGATGAGCTGCCTCTGAACCCATAGATAACGTTACAATATTTTGAGAAATGGGCAATAGATTTTGTGGGACCCATTCAACCCTAAGGGAAGAAGACAGGAGCATGGTACATTATCACCATGACTGAGTATTTGATTCATTGGGTGGAGGCACAACCTGTGAAGGATTGTACAGGCATGACTGCTGCGAAGTTCCTCTTTGAGTATGCACTGATGTGATTTTGGTGTCCAACGATTTTGATGATTGATCATGGTACAAACTTTCTAAATGAAACGATCAGAGTGCTGACGAAGGAATTTCAGGTTATCACCAGAAAATCATACCTTATCACCCACATGCTAATGGGTTAGTGTAACCATTCAATAAGGTGCTAGAGAATTCACTGACCAAGGTTTGCAATGCTTAGCAAAGTGATTGGGACCTGCGCATACTCGTCGTACTATGGGCCTATCGAATGACATGCAAAAAGTTGATTGGATAGACACCCTTTAGGCTTGTATATGGTGTTGAAGGAGTGATGCCCATGGAATACATTGTGCCTAGTCTGCGCATAGTAGCAATCACTGGTATGACGAATTGCAGAACCCTGGAAGAGAGGCTCACACAGCTTTCTAAACTTGAGGAAGAGAGATTTCTAGCTGGATTTCACCAACAGGTCAAAAAGCAACATGAAAAAGCATGGCATGATTGCCACATTAAGCTGTGCACATTTAAGGAAAATGATTTGGTTTTGTTATATGACAGTAAGTTTAATAAATTTCTAGGGAAGTTTAGAATGCACTGGCTAGGGCCTTATGTCATTAAGGAGATTACCGACGGTGGAGAAGTTCAGTTGGTTAAATTGAATGGAGATCCCTTCCTAGGATAGGTGAATGACAACTGATTGAAGCCATACGCCAGTGATCCAACCAAGTGACTATATGAGGGTAGCATAGTCTTAGCGCTCTAGGTATCTGAAAGGAGGCGTGGGACTATAAACTACACTACCTGAGTTGGGGGACTACATGATGGGAGGATTGTGTGGGATGAGGAAATGTCACAGGGTTCATGACATCATGAAGAGAGATGCACTACCCATGGAGAAATTCTGCAGGTCAGCCGAAAGTGACGTTAAAGTCACTATGCATGATTTGACGGTAGGAATGTGGCCAAATGGAGCAGGAGGCTGAAATTTAAGATAAACTTTATGGGTAATATCCTTGGAAATCTGCCACCAATCCAGAATTAATGAATCGAATGTGGCGGGGACATGTTGGATTTGAATTCAAAAGGACCTATAGATTACAAGTGGAGGCCTAATGAAAAACACTTGGCATTTTGAGAATTGAGTTGCTAAGCTCTCAGGTGTACATGAATAGTGAAAACTGTGAAGTTTTTCTACCAAGTTTAGTATTTGAGACGTTGCCAAAGGAGACACAAGAGTTGTTGCATAGCATCATGTTGATGCTCGCAGAAGTTATGAGTGCTAAAGCAGTGACAACCGAGGGGGATGTGTTAGAGGTTGTTAAGGAGGTAGAGGGAGCTTCTCCAGAGGTTGTAGAGGTATTAGCTAAAGTCCCCAAATCACCATGGATACCTAGACCAAAGTCGACCTTGACCAAGGAGAGTGCGAAGGATAAGAAGGGAAAGCAAGCTGTGATACCAGTGTGCATGTCGCCATGAAGAAACCCACCAAAGGACAAGCCCACTACACACGAAAAGGGGAAAACCATTAGCCTGGAGCCAGAGGAGGAAGAAATTGAGGACATCCTAATGGATGATGAGGACTTGGGGGTAGAAGTGGAGGAAGTTGAAGTCGAGGGTTCTGACCCTATCACTAAGTTGCCCAAGAATGTCCCTCCATGCAAGGGCAAGACCAAGGTGCTAAAGGACATTAACGAAATCAAGGTCACCTTACACACCCCTCTGTTGCCGAACGAGATTGTCTTTAAAGGACCACGCTTGGGGCGGGTTCCTCTGTTAAAATGGGAATATTGGGATTTAGCTGACCATGAGAAGTTTCTACACTTGGCAACCGAGTAGCTAATGCAGCGCGTTGTTGACACAACCACTAGGATGAATGCATTAGAACCACGGAAGTGGCTCAACGAAGTAGACATGTTAGGTCTGCTCAACTTGCTATGGCTGTCGCACTACAATCACACCCCCATTATAGTATTGGTCATCAAGCACCTACTATGCTTGGTGCATGATGGGTGTTTGTGGCTGGAGGAGCCGATACCCATCACCGACAGATTGATCCATAGGATCACGCGGCTGCCCTACACAGGGGAAAATCTATCCATGATGTTTGACATAAAAGGTGGTGAGCAGGGCCTTGTAGACGCCATGAAGGAGAAATTCAAGCTCGTGAAGAAGTCGTGAGGCTATTCCATGTCGAGTATCTGTGACCCTGTAGTCAAGGTGGCCACATAGATTTTGACAGGAAAGTTTATGAGGACGTGTCGTGTAGATGAAGTGTCGGCACCAGTCATCACTCTTGCAGTCCAATGTGTCGAAGGAGTCCAGTTTAATTGGCCGTGTTATATTTGCGGTGAGTTCCTTCTGAACTACCATGAGGCATAGGAGCTCAACAAGACCTTCCACTATGCATGGATCTTGTTTTCTATTGTGATGGTAGCCTGGGAGCTACTGGAAGACAGTCAATTCCCCTTGGTCATGCGGGACCTTCTAGAAGTAGCGAAGTATGCTTTGCTGTGGGCGACCAAGGATGATCAATGCATCAAGGATAACAAGATATTCTGGATCTTGATGGAAATGAACATCCTCATGGCTATCAATCAAAAATCGCGATTGTCACCTACTATGTTTACCAAAATGTAGGGGTATGTGGAGTTCAAGGCGGAATTTCACTGTGTTTCAATTAGGGCATGGAAGGACCCTGAGAAGACATGGTATGACTTTCCTTACTTGGCAACGGGCGATGTTATACTTGATCATTGGCCGAAAGAGTGGTGCACTACCTCAGACTTGGCGGTGGGGTCATGCAAGTCCACCGCGTAGCGCAAAAAGGAGGAGGCAAAACTCAAGATGGTGTAGCTGGCCAAGAAGAGGAAGAAGGAGGCTATTGACAAGGTCTAGGCAGAGCGCGATGCTACCCATAAAAAAAAAAAGAAGACAGGTGAAACAAAGCATGGATCTAACAAAGGCATGAGGTCGTCTTTACCTGAAGCAGAGGAAAAAAACGGATGGGCAAACCGAGCAGCATGGCATGGACCCGCAAATGATGTCAGACAACCGAGTAGTTCGTGGAAGAAGCAAAGTAGGGAGCCACACAGTGCACTGCCAAGGTTTCCATCATACATGTCAAGCTGGGAGGTCTTCGTGCTAAGATCTCCACACCCATAGAGTGACTCAAGGGTGAGTCACCATGTTTGTGTTGGGGGCCTGTTGGGAATGGGTTCCCCTAAGGATAGTTTTGGGGCTAAAAGCCCATATTTTGGGACAATTTTGTAATAAAGTTGTAAAGTCTCCACATTTTGTGATTGCGGAGCGCGAAGGTGTCAAGTGTCATAAAGGGTTGTCTACCCTTATTTTGTAAAGTGTAAAGTTGGCAGTAAAGATCCACCCATGGTTCGCGGACCATGGGATTTTATAAAAAGGAGCTAAGTAAGTAAGCTCTAAGTAGTCTTTAGTGAATAGCCAAGAATGAAGTAAGGAGTTAAGCATTGGATTCTAAGTGTTCTCGGGT
Organism: Pinus taeda; assembly: GCA_000404065.3. NCBI lineage: Eukaryota > Viridiplantae > Streptophyta > Pinopsida > Pinales > Pinaceae > Pinus > Pinus taeda. Next base: position 19,970 of record APFE030302220.1, read on the forward strand.
CTTAGTATAGGTAGAGGCTTTGCAGCTGAGTGCGCAGAGGCCTAGGGTGGAAGTCTGCAGTTCAGTACATAGACCCCTGCAGCTGAGTGTGCAATGCAGATAGAGTCTATATTAACTTAAAGCTATCGATAAAGAGAATTATGCCACAAATTCTATGTATTTATTTCTTGTTAATGCATCTGGTTATATTGTGTTTTGGGTTTAATTTACAATGTTCATGTGATGCGCGAATGTATGTGACTGTGTTGGTTAATTAAACATGAGTAAGGATATTAGTTTATGCAACGATAACTGTGGTTCATTAGTAAGATAAGTAATACATTTAAGATAACTTGGAAACCTATACAATATGCTGTCATAGCAGCGTGAAAGTACTTGGATCATGGATTAAGGCTATGCGAAGGTCAATCGTACACCTTCACAGAGGTACAGAAGGGCAGAATAAAGGGTAGACTGTCAGAGCCCTAAAGCTTAGTGTCCTGTGAAAAAGTAGGAAAAGAGGGTATAAACTGACATCACGACCATATCAGGGTGCAAAAACTTGGTTCCAACATCCCCCAATACTACTTCAGGTGAGACTTTGGTCTGCGCTCCGCGGGATGATGCTGAAAGGGCCAATAGTGTAGGGATTTGTTTTGATAACTAACGCTGAACCTGGGTCAAGCCCCACAAAGCCAACATATCATTAAGGGCTTCAGCTAATTATCCCTCCTCATCTGTATAGTTCTCTTGAAATGGAGGTCTAATTTGCTAATCTGGACCTTTTTGTTCCCTTTGTTTGATTTGGGGTGGATTGCTCCTAAAATTAGGATTTCAGATTTGAGCAGGTTAGTTTTCTCTAGGAGGAGCCCTATCAGTTATACTTACCCTCTCCATCATCCTCTTCATTGTTCTAAGTAGATTATCTATTTTATAATTAGATGGAGAAGAGGAGGAAGGTTCCTCCTTGATATTAACCCTTCATTCAGTTTTTAGTTTCACTTTTTTGGCTAATAAATTAGCCTCAACTTTAAGGGCATTAGCTTGCATTTCCTCTAGTGTAGTAGGGTCTCTCTCCCTCAATAGATATGCCATATCCACATCAAATCCTTCAGGGAAATGGATTGTTGGCATTATGGTTCTGGTATGATTATATGTTTCAGATGTTGTACTTGATGGCAACACCCATGGCATGGCTCTCATTTTGATGAAAATAAAGAAGTACGCAGGAGAATAGTTCAGGAGGTGTGTACCCGCAGGTATACCATGCAGGGACCGCGTCCAAATACGTGGGTTACTCATTCATGGGGTGCGTACCCCGGTGCACACACTTCAAGACAGTAAAGCACCCACACGTGGGGTTTCTCATGGTATTTAGCCGACGGTTTTTTGTTATTATGGTGTTGGCCCGTGGTATTAATCCATGATTTAAGGAAGAGCTTTACTATATAAAGCTAAGGAGATCTTTTGGCTTGTGCATATTTTGAGTATTGAATATCTTAAGATCTGATATTGGGTTCTCGGTTTAAAAAGCTTGATCTTTAGAAGAGAAGTTGGAAGCAAATCTGTGAAGGATGATCTCTCGAGCACAAGATCAAATCTGAGTATCTGACTGTATTTTGGCCCTAATCAGAGGTGCGCAAGTGATTGACAGTGACAGTGTGTGGATACGCAGAAGAAACAAAGGGTATGTGTGTGGGTACGCAGAAGAGACGAAGGGGAATCGCGTGGGTACACAGAGATGACAAAGGTGAATTGCATGGGTACGCAGCGTGACAGTGTTTCAGGTGCGTGCTTACTGTTTTAGTACACGGCGCGACAGTCTTTCTGGGTGCATACCTACTGTGATAGTACGCGGCACGATAGTTCTTCTTGGTGCATGCCTACTGTGCAGTATGCGGCGCGATAATACATTTTGGTGCGTGCTGTACACAGATCAGTGAAAGGAGCAGTGTGTGGCCACGCAGTACAACAGAAGTAACTCTGCGGGTATATGCAAAGAAGCAAAGGGTGATGTGTGTAGCGACGCAGGCCAGTAAAAAGAAAACTGCGTATCTGTTTTAAGATCTTCTGTTGGTTGAATTTTTCTTGTTGATAAGGAGTTCTGGGTCCAGTTCTATTATTGTTGATCTGGTTATTGCAACTGACTGTATAATTTACATGTACTTGATGATCATTTGATGTATATGGATCTAGTTTGAAAATTTATGAAAAGTGCTCCTTGAAAAGAAGTAGGGGGTTGTAGCTCCCTTCCAGGAGAGACTGGAAAACGAGAGAGAGTTGTAGCTCTCTGCAGGTTGCAGCCTGCGTACTGGTAAAGGACTGCACCAGTACAAGACCATTGTAAAAGGAGTTTCTAATTTGAAGAAGATAGAGACATATTGCAGTAGGTGGTTTTCACCCACATTGGGTTTCCACCTTATATCTGGTGTTCTTTGATGTGACTGTTTGCTTTTCTTGTTCATGCTCATTATTTGTGGTATCGGTATGCAAAAATAATTCAAAGTATAAATAAGAAAGATTTGGTAAATTAATTAGATAATACTGATTCACCCCCCCTCTGAGTATTATTGTCAACAATTGGTATCAGAGCAGGTCCTTCTAAAGAAGCTTGATCGCTTGAAGGAAGATCTTTTCATCATGAGCAACTACGAGACGAAAGCATCTATCAGGCCACCGGTTTTTGATGGGACAAACTTCAATTATTGGAAGGTAAGAGTTACTGCCTATCTTCAATCTCTTGGTACAGAAGTTTGGAACATTGTAGAGACAGACTATGCTTTTCCTTCAACTACTCCTACAGATGCAGACGAGAAAAAGAAGTATGAAACAAATGCAAAAGTAGTCAGTACCCTATTATGATGTATATCCCAATAGGAATTCATGAAGGTAATGCACTATAAATCTGCAAAAGAAATATGGGACAAAATTGTCACAAGCTATGAAGGAGATGAA